>JAGGAX010008436.1:5771-21442 GCA_017657335.1 Termitomyces titanicus | reverse complement strand
AGATTGGATCCAGGTCAGTTTGCACATGTTTGGGGGTATGAGGATGATCCAGCAGGGATGTGGGGAAGACTGAAGGAGTTTCATATGGCATCTGGGTTGGGGAGTTTGGTTGCACAGGAAATTCACAAGGTTCCTAATACCTCCTTCCAGCATGTCACTGCGCATGCACATTGGAGATCTATGATCCCTTGCCAACAAGCTCACAAGTCTTGGTGATTCTCCATCTGATGCGCTCACTAGCGCTGTCCTACTGGGTTCCCTTCCATCAATGTACAACTCACTCATTGTTTCACTCAATGTGCACCCACTCTCAACTAATCTCAATTTTGTGATTGGATGTGTCCTGAATGAAAAGACTCAGAAAAATGCTGACAACACTTCTGTCATTGGGAGGCGTAACACTCCTAATGCACTCCTCCCACACATGAAACCAAAATGGGACCGATCAACAATCAAGTGCTTCAAATGTCAGAAGATGGGACATTATCAAAACGAATGCACCAAAACTGTTCCTGAAGTGACGACCACTGCCCTGCAAGCTAATTCAGCTGTCGTGTCTGCCCACAATGGTAGGGTCCTAGCATTCTAGGGGGAGCTCAGGGTCAGGAGGAGCATATCAAAAGTCTGTTTATTTTCATATCATTTCTTATTTCTCTATTCTACACAATGCATCTGCTCAGGGGGAGTGTTGAAAAAGACCAGCCACGTTGGTTCACCCGTTATGGTAATTGTCAGCCATCAAACGGTCAAACCCTATTCAACATAACTTTACAGTATACCATCACACAGAAACCTTACATTAGCACTAGAGTAATAACATTACATCACACTATGCTACCTACAGAATCCATATTGTTGCCTGCTGCTTTGTTCCCACACGCTGCGCTCTTTCTCAATCTCGCGTTCCTGTACATTCCAACAGTATATAAAGGCTCAAGATGTAGTATAAAAAAAACAAGCAATCGTTACACCCCAGAGTCCGAATTACATCTCAGCTCAATTCCAAATCGCTCTCATAAATTCCAAACGTGAAACCACCGAAAATACAAGTTAAACGGTCAAATATCAAGACTTGGTCATTTTTGGTAGTTAGCCACATCTACTTCATGTTTGCTAATTGAATCCAGAAATGGAGAAAGTGTCCCTTCTCCTTTCTTTCATAAGTTCAAGTTGACCAACCAGTACTTTGATGACCTATTTTGACATTCAATACTCTAGATGGGGCGGGCCTCCTTCCCATTGAGTTGCTGAAAGAACAACGTGATGAAACAGACTGGCTTACAATGACATCATTTCTCGCAGTATTCTCTTGCACACCACATTCAAGGTAAGGAAAAAGATCAGAGTACCCATTCAATATTCAACCTTAGTTGAACCTCTGGCCTGGAGTAGAAAAAGTACAAATGGAGCCTGTGGGGCTTGAACCCACGACCTTATGCAGATTAACAAGTTCAAGATATGCAAAGCATACGCGCTACCGCTGCGCCAAGACCCCATCAATCGCTCTACAGCGTAATGGATAATACTCCGCTGGATATGCTGAAGAGTGTCGGTGAACGTTAGCCCAGATTACGATGAAACAGAGGGGGCATAGGAGCAGAAGCTTCCGTGCATGGCCAAATCATTTTTATTTGGCCAGCGCCTTGCTCGTCTTCCACTCCTGGTTCTCCTCTGAGATCGACACCGCCGTCCTCCACAAGCCCGGTGAGGTCCATCGTCTCCTTCCGGAGAAGGATCCGTGAAGGTGACTGAGGTAGACATTAATAGTGTAGCAATCTCCATTCTCCATTGAACGTTCCCCGCCTCGGTACTCACTACCTTCATAGTGACCGCGTGCAAGACCGTGATTTGGTTGGTGTATGGTTTGTAGGAGGTAGACAATGAGTGCCCGTGGTGGGGATTCGAAGCGATGTGCGATAAATGACTGAGTGATTGTCTAGGACTGATCGTAGGGAGTTATTCTTGTTGTACAGCTTTAACCGTGCGGACAAGTGTGTCTGTCGGATAGTACTGACACAGCAAAAAGGAGGGCGTATCGACTGAGATGAGTATGTCAGCGGAGCGGAATGCGGTGAACTTGGACGCCGGGGAAGCCGAGTTGCTTTTCGTCGCGTCTCCTCGACCTAAATACATCAAGATGAAGTCAATAACTTGATCTAGCAGAGAAAGGCGTACATACTCGAAAAGTGCGCCCATTTCTTGCTCCAAAAAGACTGTTATTTGCAGTCATCTGATCATATAAAACCAGAATTTTTCTGAGCAATTCAGATCCTGCTGTATATGAGATTGCCCTTGCCAATGCTACGCGCATAGGCTCCCCCAATTGGAGGGGTCGAAGCACTGCCAGCGTGTTGGACCCATTCCTCTAACGCGGCATCACGACTCGCGACTTGTGCCGAGAGAATGTCGACGCGTGCGCGTGTCAGTGCATGCACCTGACGTTCAAGGTGGAGTTCGCGTTTGAGGGAATGTAATGCAAGCCTATACACGAAGACGTACTTATTGGACTTGAGAGCTGGCAGTAGGTGTTGTCAACACCCGGCAATTCTCGTAAAAAGATCCTTCAGCCCACTGATTAACCTTGTATATGACATGATACCTTCCTTCCAGTGGGACGACATTCCGCTGTCCAGAAGATCACGTTATGAAATTGTTGACAACAAGTTGCAATACGTTCGACTTTAGAAGGTTTTTACATGAATAGATGTAAAAAGTAGTAAACAAATATCATAAGAAAGAGCACGATAACGTGCAAGATGACGTACACTTTACCTGGAACCTTACAGTTTTGCCGGCAACCTTCCCGCCCCACTAAGCCTGATTGTCTCCCCGTTTACATACGGGCAGTCTAGTATCCACCGCACCGTCCTTGCAAACTCCGCAGGCTGGCCGAAGCGCTGGGGGTATACAACGCCCCCCTCGAGACTGCGCTTTGTCCTTGGTGGGATATTTGCCGTCATCCTGCTTGCAAAAGCGCCGGGAGCGATCGTGAGCACGCGCACGCCATGCCGTGCAAGGTCGCGTGCCATGGGAAGGGTCATGGAGCGCAAGCCACCTTTAGCAGCAGCGTAAGCGGTCTGACCGGGTTGTCCTTCAAACTATGTGTTCGACATGCAAGGTGTAGGTCAGCCGAAAACATCAGAAAGATAAGACAAAACGCACAGCGGCAGCACTAGAAACGAAAATCACAACTCCACGCTCACCATCCGGGGTATTTTCCGGCTCCACCTTGGCAAGATGCGGCAACACCAGTCTTGTGAGGTTAAACGACCCCGTCAAGTTAACCGCGATGACAAAATCCCACACATCTAGATCATGCGGTTCATTTGACGCGCTAAGGATCTTCGCAGCTGCACCGACACCGGCGCAGTTGATGACGCCGCCGAGAGGCGCACGCGTTTGCTCAGTCCATTGGACAATTGCGTCGACCGCTTTCTGAATCTGTTTTACGTCGGAGATGTCTGTAGCGATGTACCTCGTGTGTGAGGCGGGGAGGGAAGCGGATTCGAGTGGTGGCGACCGATCGAGAATGGCGATGTAGGCGTTTGAGGCTAGGAGGTCAAGAACGGTGGCCAAGCCCAGACCAGAGGAGCTGTGGATAAAAGTGAGAGTGTTGTGATAGAAAATAAGGCGTCACTCACCCACCAGAAACTATAAATGTACGATTGGCGGCCTTCATGGTGATTTCGTGGTGGTCAGTAGTATGCGATATTAATAAGTCTTGTCGAACTTCACCTTTAACACCTGTTGTACCCCATCGAGAGTCGTATGATTTAATCCGGCCCGAAAAACCTCCGGTGAACGGTTCCTAGTCTAACACCGCACGACGCCGGAAACAGCCTGGAGATCTACGTTTAGATACTCATCTCTACCTCTAGAAGGAGAGTCAAGCATGCGGCTACTCTTCCGGAAACGGGTGGGGCATGGAACGGATTAGCAGACTGTCCGGCAAGAGACAAGCAACAAAAGTTATACCGCCCGCCTAGCTCAATCGGATAGAGCGTCAGACTCTTACCTAAGTGGCGGCATCTGAAGGCTGCGAGTTCGACCCTCGCGGTGGGCTATCTGTCACCATATTCACGTTTTTGTACCACCAAGAGTTTCGCTGTCCCAGACGAGCGGCAGAGGGTCGTGGTCGCCTGGAGTCTGATGGAAGCTCTATGAAAAATCGTCCAGCTTGACGTCCCCACTGCTCTCCTCTCCTCAGGCGTGCGTCGACGCCTCTCCTCAACGCTCACCAGTGAACGCGCTCTCACGCATTCAGCTTGAGTCGTTCTTCCCCATCCGGGCCTCCGCAAGTAACGGAGAAAGCTCAAAGATTAAGGTGAGAGAGAGACCTAGAGGGGACATCACATTCAAGGCAAGGAAAGAATGCCCACCGACTCGCGATGATGCGAGGAATGTACACCGGCATGACATTGTTTATTGATGATGTGCATAATGTTTATATGTGCGAGAGAGGATCTCTTTCATATTAAGATTCTGTCATTCGCAAGCGCTTCACCTGCATATATAGTTATGGAAGGTTATGTACACTGAAGGAGCGAGGGCAGCACAAATCAGATGAGTTGAACTCGAGCAAAAAAATGATCTATCCACACATACCGTCAACCCACCACCACCATTCGTCTCCACCTGCACATTAATATTCTCCGTCCCTGCCGGGGTGGATTACAGTTGACTGAAATGCCAAACCTTGTTTAGGCATTACAACGTACATTCCGTTCGGACATGTCATGAGACCACATCTCATTCCTTGTGGTGGAAGTCTACGTCTTGAATTTGATTTAAGAGAAAGGTATAGCCGTTGTTCTACTACAAAAGATTGTACATTATCCTGTTGACCTGGAAATATATAAGCACACGCCTGTTGATCCGAGATTGAACTCACCTGAATAAAATGAAAGTAGAACAGACTTACACGGCGTATGTGATTACAAACGCCTAAAAAGTAGGGTGCCATCTCATAAAGACGTCACAATTAAGGGAACAAACGGTATCTTGAAGACGACGGAGTGCTGATACAGGGGGAACTAAGATAGTTGCAATGAGAACGAGTGCCTGTGGGAGCTTCCTGATTACACTTGATCACGAAGGTTTGACGTGAAAGTGAATTCGTAATTTCCGTCATGGGAGAATAGGAGGGGATACAGAAGCCCCCGTGCGTGGCCGAATCATTTTTATTTGGCCATCGCCTTGCTCGTCTTCCACTCCTGGCTGTCCCCTTAGTTCAACACCGCCGTCCTCCACAAGCCCGTGAGGTCCATCGTCTCCTTCCGGAGAAGGATCCGGGAAGGTGACTAAGGTAGACATTAATGGCGTAGCAATCTCCATTGAACGTTCCCCGCCCTCGGTGACGTCTCCATCACCACTTTCATATCCGGCGGAACGGGCATCAAGGCCAATTTTAAGGTCAGTATGTTGTTGTCCGAGAGAGACAGCCCCAACTCCGTGTCCACCATCAATCTTTGCATCCGCGACAAAAGATTGGTCTCCGTCCGTGTCAAAAGAGTCAAACGAGGAATCTCTCGGAAGTGTATCTGATACGGCAGTCACTTCTTCTCTTTGCGACTGAATAACATGAGAGAGGGCGACACGCTCGGCACGGAGACCGTCAATCTGTATCGATAATAGATGCACTTGCTCGCTGAGGTCCTGTATGACAGTATTAGGGGCAGAAGCAGGCAATGAAGAAGGTCGTGGTGTCGAAAGATGATGATGAGAATGTGATCGCGTGCAAGACCGTGATTTGGTTGGTGAATTGAGTGGTTTGTAGGAGGTAGACAATGAGCGCCCGCGGTGGGGACTCGGAGAGATGTG
The DNA here is from genome assembly GCA_017657335.1 of Termitomyces titanicus. Classification (NCBI taxonomy): domain Eukaryota; kingdom Fungi; phylum Basidiomycota; class Agaricomycetes; order Agaricales; family Lyophyllaceae; genus Termitomyces; species Termitomyces titanicus. Next base: position 15,622 of record JAGGAX010008436.1, on the reverse strand, counting down.
TGATAAATGACTGAGTGATGGTCGGCGCGACCTAGGACTGGTCGTAGGGAGTGAGTCTTGTTGTACAGCTTTAACTGTGCGGAATAGTTGTTTGTCGGATAGTATTGACCCGGGATGATCATTGGAAGGGCGTATCGACTGAGATGAGTATGTCAGCGGGGCGGAATGCGGTGAGCTTGGATGCCGAGGAAGCCGAGTTGCTTTTCGCCGCGCCTCCTCGACCTAAATAGATTAAGATGAAGTCAATACATAACTTAATCAAGTAGAGAAAGACGTACATATTCGAAAAGTGCGCCTATTTCTTGCTCCAAAAGTCCGTTATTTGCAGTCGTCTGATCATATAGAGCCATGATTTCTGAACGACCCAGATCCCGCTGTATATGAGATTTGCCCTTGCCACTGCTATGCGGATGAGTTCCAGCGTGTTGGACCCATTCCTCTAACGCAGCATCACGACTCGCGACTTGTGCCGAGAGAATGTCGACGCGTGCGCGTGTCAGTGCATGCGCCTGGCGTTCAAGGTGGAGTTCGCGTTTGAGAGAATGTACAAGCCCATCGCTATACACGTCATGCTTCAGTCCGAGTCCGTAGTCATTTTGGTATTCGTCCACAATCGGTTGTTCCTTAGACAGTGGATCTGTTATTTGAACGTCACAGTGAACAACGCCCCCTGGTCCCATAGCAACGAAGACTTACTCATATGACCTGAGAGCTGGAGCTTGCTGTAAGGCCAATGTTTAAAGTCGCCATTGCTCCGCTCTACTAGACCCGATCTGTCAGGTTAGTCCGTCCACATGTGCGATGAGAAGACAAGATAAAAGAACGCACCTTTCTCGACGAGTTGGAGTACAACTTCCTTATACTCGTCTCTTTCTGTCTCCAGTGTCCTCAACTGATCCTTGACTTTCCGTAGCCTGGACAGTGCGAGATCCCTGGCATTATGCTCCTGTTCTAACTCTTCCTTGTGCCTTTGTTTGATTTCGCTGAGAGTGTCAAGCACTGAGAAATATTCTTGTTGGAGAAGGGACGTCCTGGCTTTATACGCTTGTAGCTGAGACTCAAGATACTCAAGCTGCCATATGTATTGTTATTTCTTAAAGCTTGGTATATAAAGCAGAAGCGCTTGCCTGATTATCATGCCTACTATTGCCTTGTCCTGCTTCTGTCGTGAGACCCATATCAAGCGCCTAGGATCGGTGCTTTACTGGGCTGGAAGAGTGGAGGTTCAAAGCATTCAAGCTCAAGCTTCAAAGCTCAAGGCTTCAGCGGAACCCATGGGGTGCCACGGTCCGCGCACGTGGGGTTGGATATGGATCAAAGATACGCCCGCCTAGCTCAATCGGCCAGAGCGTCAGACTTTTAAGGCAGGGCGCAATCAGCTACTATATCTGAAGGCTGCGAGTTCGACCCTCGCGGTGGGCTATTAGACCTCATGTGTATTCTCTTTTGTTTGTAATGCGGACCCAATAAATTTCATTCCACAATTCGATTTTTTTTTCCCAAAGGCTGCAAGCTTTAGAACCCGCACTACAGAGTCGCGGGAATGAGCCCTAAGGCCTAAGGCCTAAACCCTCCTCTTACATTTGCCATCCTATAAGTATCACACGCTCAGTAATTTGCCTACACGACACTTTGTTCAACACTCATGGTTAGATTCTAGAAGTGACAATACTTACAATTGGCCCGGTACCGACTTTGTTACAAAATGTATCATCGTCTCGAGCTCATCTATCGATGAAATTCTTCCCCTTGAAGTCCTAGACCACATAATACCCCAAGAAAGAGTAGATCTTTCCAAGCCCGCCTAGCTCAATCGGCCAGAGCGTCAGACTTTTAAGGCGGGTGTAACTAGTCAATCTGAAGGCTGCGAGTTCGACCCTCGCGGTGGGCTATTGGTATCTTGTGGTATTTTTCCGCCGAGGCTTCATCCAGGTATCGAAATCCCTTGACGCGAGGTGTCCCCAGAAATTACAATTTGCAATGAAATTGCATGGCGTTATCTATTTTTTCTTCTTACAGATGTAACTAGGCCAGTACTAGCAGCTATCTTCGACGTCGTATCCGGATGTACATACATACGACTCCATGATTGACAATTGAACCCACATAGCTACAGTGAATGAATGCAAGTATGAATGCTCGCGATATATCAACGGTTCGTGTGTTACGCAGGATGAAGACCTCGTCTTCCCAAAGATCCCACACGAGAGGAGGCTGGATCAGACAGATATGGACTACCCATCCCAAGTATCCTCAGTATCACTACCACCCAAACGACTCATCACCATCACCATCAGCAACATCTCCCACCTCTCCACCTAAATTAAACCACACCATCTATCAATCACCACCACACCACACACCAGTAAAGAAAAAACCACTCACCCTCATCTAACAACGCCCCCGTGGCATCCGCATTCAACAAAATATCTCTCAACGTCATACTCCCTTCATCGCCCCGATACTCATACTCATCCTCAGACTCCTCACTACCCCCCTCCTCACCCAGCGGTACATCAGGCTCCCTCACGATCAACGACCTCTTCCGAGTTGGCCCCTTCACTGTCCTCGTCCTCGACCCCGTGAATATACGGTTCACCTTCGTCATTGTGGTCTTGGTCTCGTCATCAGAGGTATCTACAACGCTATGAACCATCCGATGCACGTCTTCGTCTTCAGACGAGGGAGGCACAAAGAGGGAAAGACGGTGTTGGCGCTGGGCATGTACAGCGAGTGATACCCTGATTGATTTTCGAGGCCTCTCCTTCTCCTTCTTCTTCTCCTTCTTCTGCTGTGGTCCCTCCTCTTTGTTGTCGCCTTTCTCCATCACCGCAGGACGACTCACCGCTTTCTTCAGCTCGACTTGAGGGTATAGGTACGGGTACGGGATCCTTGGCGCAACAAGGTCAGGCAGCGGTGGGTACGCAGGGAGCACCTTCTCCCGTATCTCATCAATGCACGCTTCGAGTCCATCCTCGGCTGGAAGAGCAAAGGAGAACGAAGCGAGGAGCTCAGGCGTCGGTCGGGTCTATGTATGTACATACATCGTCAACATAGAAGGACGATGGAGTCCAGCGTCTGACGTACCTCGAAATTCACACCCACATCCGTCGAAGTACGAACACCAGGTTCCCAGAGATCATACACCCATCCCGGTATTGGTACCGGTGGTGGTACTGGTGTCCTCCCCTTCTTCCTCACACCAGCACCAGCACCAGCACCAGCACCAGCACCAACTCTTCTCCTCTCGAACACCTCCACCCTCTGCACCATCTCCCGCGCAACACTCTGCACCCTCTTCAGCGCCTCTCTCAGCGCCTCGCTCAGCCTCGTCTCAGCTTCAAGTGCACGTCGTGCAGCGGGCGTTTCGGTTTCTTCGAGGGATTGTGATGTCTGCGCGGCAGAAGAACTCGGTCCGGGATCAGCGAAGACGGGCTTACGGAGCTTTTTGAGGTGGAAGGGGTGGTGCGCCGCTGCGATGGGGAGGGGTTGGGCGGATGCGGGTGTGAGGTACTACAAGGTAAAGTGGGAGTTAAAAAGTCTGAGTTTAGAAGGGAAAGGAAGGCAACGTACGTTTGATTGTGATTGTGGTTTTTGTGGTTGAGGAGGGACTGGCTCAGCTAAAGAGATCGTAGGCTCCGAATTCGAACTCGAGGCGATGGGACGCTCGATACCAGCTGCCTCCGCTAGGAACTTGAGCGCTACTTCACCGTTCGGCCTGGCCCAGACTGAACTTTGAAGAAGATCTGTATACTTTGATTCGACGAGCGCGAGGAGGCGGGGTGTGGGTGTCGTTTTGTATTTTGATTTCAAGGAGGAGGAGGAAGAGGAGGAGTGGAGTAGACGTTCCTTGAGTTACCGCGAAAGGTTAATCCCGGGAGATGCAACTTTTATGTATATACATACTTACTTTTAGCGTGTGGAGATCCGCTTCGCGCTGGATAAGGATCGACGCGGAGTGTGTCCATGCGTGGCGTGCGTGTTTGTATTTTCTGAGGAGGGAGGCGTATGCCGTTGGTTGGGAACGTAGGATGGTCTGTGGGGTGTTATTATAAAATTATATCCCATAATTGGTTGGGGCGCGGGATGTAACGTACATTGAGATTCTCGAGATCGACTCTCGAGGCTGGACAATGCTTGAATAAAGCGTGTGTTGAAAGCGCGAGTAACAGGCGCTCGAATCTAGGATATTCAGATCAACATATGTACATATACATCCGTTTCAACACACCTTTCGCCAGCACATTCTTCCAACAACGACTTGCGCACGACTACGTCTTTCCACCACCACGGCGTAGGCACCGGCAGATGTGGAGGGTGCTCTTTGCCTTTCCCTTTCGAGTCTTTCTCTTTGCCTTTCGCCTTGGGTGCCTGTCCAGTGGTCGCCTTCGACGTGGGATATATCGCGTTGTGCCGTAAACTTTCTACGTACTTTGACAGGGACGTCCGGAACGCGACTGTATCAGATGGCACGAGACATGGGTACGTCGCTAAGATCTACATACATGAGCATCAGATACAAATAAGAAGCTGAGCAAGAGATACGTACGCTCTTCGCGCTCGCGGGTCCTTCTAGTCGTCCAACGAGGAAATAGGTGACGTCTTCGAAGAGTTTCGTGCGTTCCTTGAGACCGCGAACGCGTAGTTCGAAGATGTTGTGGTCGTATTCTGGTTTGTTCGCGTGGGGGTATTCGAGGATGTGGAGGTGTATTAGGAGAATGAGAGGTATTGGGAGGGAGAATACCGAGGTGGACATGATCGTGTCTAATGGACAGAAATCATGAGAAATCGGGATTCGGAACTCTTTCATTTACTCACTCCTCAACATTGTTTCTCTTATTGCGTCCAGATTGTCATCGTGTGACGGACTCAGGGTCCTATACAGCTGAATTTTCAGTTGTAATATATCTTCATCATTATAATGATGTCTGCAAAATCGTTCCAACGTCCGAACGTTAACAGGAACCTCCCAAACAACGCTGTGGGACACCGAGAGGATGCCCAGCCAAACGAGGGCATCCACAAGCGGCAGGTCCATGGGCCGCCCGCTATCGTCTCTGCTGGCTCACAGGCGGGCAGGGGGCGCCCATTTCAGAATCAAAGAACCTCAGGAGCAGGTTTTCCTCTGAGCCATGGGCAATTCGCGAGGAGGGACAGCCAAGCGCGGAGGAATACGCATCGGGAGTATATTCAGCTACTCCAAAGGAGACGGATTACTGGGGCTGTAAATCCATCCTCTGCTCCTGGGCCTTCTACAGCGCCAAGTGGACGTGCGCCTATTACTCCTCTTTCAGAGGACAAGACCATGCGCCCACCTCCGCGACAGCCTACTCTGCCGCCCAGTCCAAGTCCCAGCACATCCCCGCCCCTCAAACGCAGACGCATAGGCCGCCCTCGCCCCAGTCTCCGCATCAAGACCGAGGACGTAGATGTGTTGTACCACAATCCCCCTTCGACCTCCCAGGTCCATTTGCCTCAGATCAAGAACGAGGACCGCAGCCCGTCTCCTATACTCCCCACACGGAAACTCGTAACACAAGCCTGCGCACTCCATCCGCTCCCCGACAACTGTCGCAAAGTCAACCCAGATTGCGCTGTCCATCGGAACGCACTCATCGCGAAGGAGCGGGCGGCCCTCAGGGAGCGGGGGCTCAAGATAATCAATGTGCTTTTCAGGTATTTATGTACGATACTGGATTTTAGTATTCGATGTTGATTGATCGTTCTATGCACAGGGACGACGGGATGGTCATTGAATGGAAGAGCTCTGTACCTGTATGGTCCGACACACTTTTACCCGAACCTCCAACCTCCCCGTATCGATCCCCATTTCCTCTGCCCAAACCCATACCAAAGAAGCGTATAGCAGAACAAGACGACCCTCCTCTGTCCCTGACAAGGTCTCCTACTCCGCTGCCCTGGCCTGCTCCCGAACGCCAGCGTGAGCGTCAAACAGCAGAACCAGAAGAAGAAGAGGATCAAGAGGAAGACATCCGGCCTTCAACGAAAAACAAAGGCAAAGCCAAGGAGATTGTCCCGCCTACACCCACACCACCACCGGTACCCTCCCCGACTACACGACCGCGCCCCCGCCCCCGCCCACTTCCCAAACCCCAGCCGCGCACTCGTGTCCGGGAGCCTACGCCCGACGACGACATGTACATGCGCGACATCTCTCCGGATGCAGATCCAAATGACATATCCCAGACACACCTCTCCCCACACGAATGGACCGGCGAAGAACTAACCCAACTCGAGCCTCTCGCGCTCGACTTCCTACACCGGTACGTACCTAGCCCCCTTTCCCTTCTCCTTCTCCTTCTCCCACCTCTCACATACATCTAGGTACATCAAAACATTCGACGCCTCGCCTACCTCTCTAAACCTCGCCTACGCCCCGCACGCACTGCTCTCCTGCCGCACACCCACGCTGAACACATCAGGTGCGCACGGCCCCGCGCTCACGCACGCGCTGTCGTATTTGCGCGCGTACCGGTTCATACCGCCTAGTATGAAGCGGAACGTGCGGTTCTGGTATGATGTTGCGCCGTTGGGGGCGGAGGCGGGCGGGGGGGTGTTGTTGAGTGTTCATGGGGAGGTCGTGGAGCTGGGTGTGGGTGAGAGGGTGCGTGGGGGAGAAAAGGTCTTGGGTCTTGATCAGGTGTTTGTGTTGCAGAAGCCTGATTGGGGTGGTGGTGGTGCGGAAGGTGGAGAGACAGGGGGGGAGAGGTGGCCGCTTGTTGTGGTGTCGCATCAGATGGTGTTTAGGACTTTGGACGAGAATGAGAACGAGGATGGGAGTTCGAGGGGCGTGCGCGTGGCGAGTTGGGAGGAGTTTCCGTGGTTGGCGATGTGATTTCGTTGGTTTTGGTTTTTTTCTTGTGTTGGATTGGGGTGGGATGGAATGAAATGTACTACAAGGAATTCGAAGCTAAAGATGGATGGACATATTGGATCACGGCGTCGACCGTTGCGTGTACTTCTAGTTGATGTATATATCCAGTGTACTACTAAATCCATTGTATGTATTATACTCTGGTCAGAGTTTTGCAATTCAACGTTATAACATGCACATTGCACAAATATCACGCCAAGAACCAGTGTAAAGTCACAAGTGTGAAATACATGGTTACTAAGTCCCTCATCTCTGTACTTATTCTAGCTTGCAATCGTCGGCGACATGAGGTATGGATAAGTACTCTTGAGATCCTTATTACATACCATGATATTTGATCTCAAACCTCACATCACGTGATACAAACGCGAACTCTTCAAATTACAAAAAATTGTACGACGCGTCAACGTACGTCCATGGCCCAAGTCAAAACCACAACAAGCCTTCTATTAAAATGGGGAACGCGCCTGGCAATGTTCATAGCGTTCATCGCTACGTGCGGGTGGATCGACAGTCTCCGGGTACGTCTAAACCCCAACTTGAAATTTCTCTCAACAAACCTAACATCAACCCTCACAGTCAAACTTCTATGTCTTTGACCCCCAAACAATTCACTCCCTCGCCCAATCCGCCATCGCTGCCTCACCCACCTCCACCTCGGGCATGGTCACCCACATCATCAGCAACCTAACCTCCACCTACCCCTCCTCTCTCATCCGCATCAATACCAACACCTCCGAATGGGTCTTCAACAACGCCGGCGGCGCAATGGGCGCCATGTACATAATCCACGCTAGCATCACTGAATACCTCATCATCTTCGGCACACCACTCGGCACCGAGGAGCACACGGGTCTACATACCGCTGATGATTATTTTAATATTCTTGTTGGGGAGCAGTGGGCTTTTAGACCCGGTGCGATGGAGATGGAGAGGTATGGCCCGGGGAGTGTGCATTTTTTGCCGAGGTTTACGGCCAAGCAGTATAAGATGCATGAAGGGTGTTTTGCACTTGAGTATGCCAGGGGTAACGTGTTTCTTTTTTATTCTCTCTCTTTCTTTGTTCTAAAGGCTAAAGTGGGAATAGGATGGATACCACTCATGCTCCCCTTTGGCTTGTTGGATACGCTGACCTCGACTTTGGATCTGCCGACGTTTTATCATACAGCACGCATCACGGGAAGGGAGATGATTAAGAATTTGCTTATTGGAAAAATATAGCTTACGGTTTGTATGTATATACCCCACGCGGATCTATGTAGAAATATCTATGATTCGACTTGCATTTGCAAGTGGCATTGGAGGGAGGGTGCGCGAAACGAACCAAGCGGTCTAATAAAGTCTAATTTCTCAAGAAAACGTCGCGAGCGAACCCTCCAACGCGACTTACAAGAGAACTGACCTTGCTTATGCTCCGGGATATGTATGTATAGTACATATACACCTTCAGACGAGTACATCACGACCCTAATCGAGCTTTTAAGCTTTCAAGATTGTATTTGAATTACATTAAGTACTCCTCTTGTTGACAATGACGGGAAGAAATTTTTGCAAATGTCAAGAAGGAATTTCGCGATAGGACTTCAGCTAGTTGATGCAACAGAATCCTTGAAATCAGAAAAATTGCCAGTGTTATGTACTGCACCTTGAGAGGTACATAGCTTCAAGATGAATAAGTATATAACAAGCTTAAATACTCAAGAGGCTGGACAGGTCAACATAAGTTGTAGAGAACTCGGACATCTCTCAGCGCCTAAGTACCCATAGAGCAAAAAAGCCGGAAGATCACCGGTTAAAACCCCGGCCTGCCGGCCGGCCGGCCGATCGAGAATTCCCACACTCACGCGCCAACAGAACTTGGGTGAAAGTGTACCAAAATCTCCCCCCACCCGACACCGACACCAAAATCCTCAAGAAAACGACGAGATGGTGAGTCCATGCCGCTTCACGACGCTTTCCTTGGGCCCCTCGAGACCATTTGGTGTGGATTTGGAAGCGTGGAGGGGCTGGATTGGGTGGATTGGTGGGATGAGGGACGGATAACTCTGAGGTTTGGGTGTGGTGTGGTCTTGTGGTCTTGAGGGTCTGTCGGGGTGCTGTCGATGTGTTTTTCTGTGTGCTCTCCTGGGTTCATGGACGCTCATGATTCTTCTGTTTTTTGTTCGTGTGGCTTTGTAGACAAAAGGTGCGTTCGAGAATTATCATTGCCGCAACGACTCATTTCCTGATCCTGGATCCCGTTTTCCTTTTTTATAGGTACCTCGTCCTTCGGTAAGAGACACACCAAGTCGCACACGCTCTGCCGCCGCTGCGGTAACCGTGCTTTCCACAAGCAACACAAGAGTGCGTTTTATCTTTCTTCCTCTCCGAACGATGCGTTGTAATGTGGAAATTGCATACGCACAGCCTGCGCCCAGTGTGGATACCCCTCTGCCAAGCTGAGATCGTACGAGTGGGGCCAGAAGGCCAAGCGCAGAAAGACCACCGGAACTGGCAGGATGCGTTACTTGAAGGGTGTGTCGAGGCGGTTCAAGAACGGCTTCAGGTGTGTCTTACACTTCCTCACCCTCCCCAAAATGTAACATTGATGGTTTATGATTTATCCAGGGAGAACACAGTGGCCAAAAAGAGGGTCAAGCAGTCCACCGAGGCGTAAAGGGTTGACCAGATTCGTTATCCCGGCTACCGACCTACATATTGCATACCAATACTACATGCCGTATGTTCATGCAGACACAAATATTATGCATCGCCCTCTCTTGTACTATTCGATGTAGAGCGCGTGATCATCGTCGCTTTGCTGTGCGAAGAGCGGTTAGCTTTCCCGTGGTAAACCTGTATTGTGGTCGTGGCGGCGCCTATTACATTTTCATGAGTCACTCAGATAGCCGCCTTGCATCCAATACAATTTCTGCAAATTGCAAGAGCACTGATGTGATCAAGAGGTACTTGTGAA
>JAGGAX010008435.1:0-25825 GCA_017657335.1 Termitomyces titanicus | reverse complement strand
TACATACCTACGACCACAGCACTAGAAAAGTTCTTGGTGTCAAAAGGCTGATTGCACTATATCAGTAACCTGTGGCGTGGTCATTGTTAACCGGCCTTGCGCAGACTTCGAAGAATGATTCCAACCTTGAGAATCACCCACCTTGCGAGAACATCGCGGCCAAGGCTGTCAGTATTAAGAAAATTTTAGATCCGCTCCGAAAAATCACAACCCAAGCCGATGCACACATATGATCCACGATGGAAGGACCTTCAGTTTACTTGACCAAAACTAGGCCCCCAAGTGACGTGAATGGATAAAAAAAGAATTATAAGGATACAGATAATAAGCAATACAAAGATATAATCCTGCCAACGCGTAACCCTCATACAAATAAAGCTCATGCACCGAAACCATATAGTGTACGGCCTGATCGCTTGAGGGCGTACACGACATCAAGCGCGGTCACTGTTTTCCGCTTGGCATGCTCGGTATATGTTACTGAATCACGAATGACCTGGGAGTAAAGGTTAGCAAGGCTCATATCACTAGATTAGACATAACATACATTCTCGAGGAATATCTTTAAAACACCGCGTGTTTCCTCATAGATGAGGCCAGAGATACGCTTCACACCTCCACGACGAGCGAGACGACGGATAGCGGGCTTTGTGATACCCTGAATGTTGTCGCGAAGGATCTTGCGATGACGCTTAGCACCACCCTTTCCAAGTCCCTATAATCACATCTAGTCAATGCCTATTCGAATGAAAAGTCTAATCGTATCTCACCTTTCCACCTTTTCCGCGGCCAGACATGTTTTATGAATTGAGGTTGGTTGGTTGAGTGTTTGAGTGTGTGTGGTGATGGTGGGTGTCGAGCGACTAATATGGAGTCAAGGCTACGGAAGCGGTCTATATATGGTCGGTATGTGGCTGTGCTATATTTCCGTTTGTTGATTATTTTAACGCGTCAGAGATCACGTGCACCGACGCGATCGTGTTGTTTAAATACCCGAGCGTATTGCAGGCGGTCTTCACAACTTTTTCACCCACAACCACCACCACCCAACACCAACACCAACAACACTTTCTAACTTTGCAATGGCCCGCACTAAGCAAACTGCCCGCAAGTCTACTGGTGGCAAAGCGCCCCGTAAACAACTCGCTGCGAAGTCATCGGCGCGCAAGACTGCTGTAAGTCTTGTTTCCTTTAGTATAGTTTGAATGCGAACTCATAGTATGAAAGGCTGCCGCTGGTGGTGTGAAGAAGCCTCATCGCTTCAGGCCCGGAACTGTCGCTCTTCGTGAAATTCGTCGTTACCAAAAGTCGACTGAGCTCCTCATCCGCAAGCTTCCCTTCCAACGTCTGGTTCGTGAAATTGCACAGGATTTCAAGGTTGATGTACTCGTCTACTGCTTCCTTTTTACTTGTTAACCTTGCTTTTCGTTTAGACTGACCTTCGTTTCCAATCCTCTGCCGTTATGGCTTTGCAAGAAGCTGCCGAGGCCTACCTTGTCTCATTATTTGAAGACACTAACTTGGCTGCCATTCATGCTAAGCGGGTTACCATTCAACCAAAAGATCTCGCTCTCGCTCGCCGGTTGCGTGGAGAACGGTCATAGAGGATACCTTGCATTGGGTTTTTTTCAGTTATTTATCGTGTATTTTTACTGTATTCATAATTTACAAAACTTGAAAGCTTGAAACTCCATTATGATTGAGGCTCCACTGTACGGCATTCTGATTCGTCGCTTCGGATTATGAGTGATTGTTCTATCTGATGCTGAGGTGGTTCTGAATGAACTTGGGATCGAGGGACGCGTGGCGCACGTAATTGAGTGAGTCATTGTCGGTGTCTCGACTGCAGTGACAATGGACGATGCTCAAGCGCTCAACGTACCTTCCTCTTTCAACTGATGATCTGAAATACTCACGCGAAACCTGCTCGTTGATGCTTGCCAGTGCTTACCTTGAGCTCACGAATGATGAACCACAATGGTGGGGGTGGAATTCCTAAAGGTATCCAACTTTCCAACTTGGGGCCCCGAACTCGTTTATGCTCTTGAAAAGTCTGTCTCTGTGAGACTTGCTCCTCAACCTTGTTATAACTTATCACTGTGACATGTGTTCGGACCAGCTCACGAACTTCTTCACATTCGAGACGTGATCATCTGTTCATCTGAAGAAGAGCGGCGACTCGGATCGATCACTGCGTGCTAGTGCCAGTAACTTGGAAGAACAGGTTTCTCCAAATTGCATTTTTCAGCCCTGTGGTTTGAGCCCCCTCTCTTCCAGCGGTGTATCGCCGTCTATTATTTTCTTGTGCAACACTCTCAACAACTATTATTTGTCAGAAAGTATCTGCAACGCATCTAAATCCGAATTTAAAATAGAAACGCCACAGAAGATCATGCTGCTTGATTAGATAGGAATAAGTACGTACGACTTCTTGATATATCTGAGGATCCGCAAGAATCATCGACCGAGTGACGCTATATTTCTTGTGTCACCCTCCTGAGTACATAAATACGCATGGTTGACGGCCTCTCAGACTTCTCAACTAGTAAATCAGTTCTAGTTCTGATACTTATGGCCCGCACGAAACAAACCGCTCGAAAGAGCATTCAAGGTCTGTCAACACTCGTGAACCTACTTTTTTACGCGCTGTATCATGTTGATGTACGAGCCTCGCTGCTAGGCGTCAAAAAACCGCAATTTTATGCGATAAAAAGCTCCGCAGGTTCCCAATTTGCCATCAAGTCGGCGGCCAAGGGTAACTATGACCCCCCCTTTCGTCTCATCTACTGTCTCATTGGCTTGATACAGGCTCAAGGGATGATATAGGCGACGAACAAGTAGCTAGAAAAACGCTCGTGAAGAAGCCTGCAGCTAAAGTCGAGCACAACGTTGAACCCAAGTCTAAGCGCACTCATCGATTCCGCCCTGGGACCGTCGCCTTGCGTGAAATTAGGCGCTATCAGAAATCTACCGAGCTCCTTATTCCGAAGCTTCCCTTCCAGCGTCTCGTCCGCGAGGTCGCACAAGACTTTGGCGTACGTCATTACTGCTTCTCTGTACTTCATGTGCGACTGAAATATGGTATACATAGACGCAATTGCGTTTCCAGACCTCCGCTATCGCCGCACTTCAAGAGGCTGCAGAGGCCTATCTTGTTGATTTATTCCAGGATACAAACCTCGCTGCCATCCATGCCAAAAGAGTCACTATTATGCCGCGTGATATCCGTTTGGCACGAAGGTTGCGGGGCGAACATATTTAAAAAGGTAGATAAGTTAGGCGGGCTCTGAATGAGATAGACATGAAGGCGATACACGAGTGTAATTCACCAGTTACGTTTGCGATGGAGCATTTGTTCAAGTTGAGTCGTAGTCTAGCCACTTAAAGTTACAAGCGCGCTCTTGTGCGATAGGTCGCGTACTAATTTGTCGTGTTTATGTAATTTGTCGCGATCACGTGAATGCGTTACAACGTGTCTGTCATTTTTACTTTCGCCCAAAGTCTCAAGTCAACGCAGGGAACGACACAACGGCACATGGTTTCATGCGACTACACATTTTCCGCGCCTTCGATGAGCTCGAGTTGAAGATGCTGCGCAGATGGTCTCAGAGATATCCGATCGATGTGGACTTGGATTGACTGAGACCATTGACGATGGCCCTACGAGATGTCTTACTTGCCGGAGCTCATGGGAGCAATACTTTCTTGTGTTTTCCTACTCAAAAGCAGCCTTCGTAAAATATAGAAAGTGAGGGGACAAGGATGGTCGCGGCGAAGATCAAGACCATTTCTGCATCCCAGTAGATTCCGTCAGCCCAGATCGAAATGACGCTTCGATCGTATATAATGTATCTATCACTCCGCAGTTACTTCCGTTCCTGGCACTCCTAAACATTTTCTGGACTAGACTCGCAGGCCGAGTATCGCTTCTTATTCTTTGCTCTTCCCCACATTGCCGTTGTCTTAACATCGATCTTGAGTTCTGGTGTCCTCCGCTCGTCGTTCTCCGTGTCAAACTCCTATCTCCTATTCATGATGTACACATCGCTACCCTTGTCTCTTGTTCTGTTATCTGTTTCATATGTTGCGATCGCGTCTCCAAGCTCTCCGCGAGGGCAGAACCTATCTCTCAAGCGGAGATCTCCCGGAGCACGGACTGAGGAAGAGTGGGGAAAATGGGCAGTGGCGCATCGACAGAAGATGGCCACAAAATATGGAACGTCAGAGCCGAAGAAGCGGAGTACAGGTACCACTCTGTATGCCCCACATATACTTCTTGCGTGCTGTTAGTCTAATCCGTCTCACGCAGAATCGCTAATCAAAACGCCGACTCGAGGCAAGTTGGTTAATTCTGTCGTCCCCCACAAGTGAATTGACTCCTTTGAAACAAGTTTCTTCGGTTCTCTTGCCATCGGAACCCCACCTACTAGCTATGATGTTATTCTTGACACCGGCTCTTCGTGAGTCTCCCTGCTGCGCATCCAAAAATACATGGGGCTGACAGCCATCAATCAAGCGACCTTTGGGTGGCAGATGCCAATTGTATCGTTAACTGTGAAGGCATTGCCACATTCGATCCAAACACGTCGTCCACCTTCCAGCCAGTCAACTCAAACTTCAACATTTCTTATGGTAGCGGTCGAGCTTCCGGTCGTCTTGGGTCTGATGTCGTGCAGATGGCGGGCTTTTCGGTGCCCAATCAGACATTTGGTGTTTGCGACGATGTCTCTCAGGGGCTGCTCACAAACCCAGTATCAGGGCTTTTAGGGCTCGCATTCCAATCTATTGCGGCTTCTGGCGCGGTGCCTTTCTGGCAGACGCTTGCGGAAAGCGGTGCATGGGACTCACCACTCATGGCATTTCACCTTACTCGGTATGTCTCATCGTCATCGTTTACGACATGTTCAGACATCTGACATAGCCTTCGAGCTACCTTAACGATACAACAGCCCAGACGCTCGAATATGGCGGCTCACTTAATATGGGTGCGTGCCGTCTGCTCGTTTTCTAGTATGAGTCCAATTTACCGAAAAAATGGAATGTTAGGATTTGTGAACCAATCATTGTACACAGGGGACATTGAATATCTTGATCTCGCCACAACCGAGTCATACTGGATTCTTCCTTTGACATGTACGTTCTTATATTGATGACAACTTTAAAAGGTTACATTAGTTCTCGACTATCATTAGCCCTTACTACCAATGGCCAGTCAATATCAATACCGTCTGGACCCACCTCGTATGCTGCGATAGATACCGGAACGACACTTGTTGGTGGTCCAGCCAAATACCTCGATGAGTTTTACTCCCAAATCCCTGGCGCGAAACCCGGGACTGGTAAATTTGAAGGTTACTACACCTACCGTGAGAGCCCTTCTCTTTCATAGCTTTCTGAAAACGACTCAACAGGCTACATTAGCTTGCGACACCACAGTAAACGCCACTATGTCATTCGGAGGTAGAAGTTGGCCCATCAGTGAGGCAGATTTCAGGTTATCGCAGCTCACACAAGCTTCATGCTTGGGTGCGTTCTTTGAACTGACCACAGGCGCATCAGCACCAACCTGGATCGTGGGCGATACATTCCTCGTACGTCTCTATGAACCTTTCCAAGGTCCTTTTCTAATCTCTGTCATACCAGAAAAATGTTTACTCCGTATTTCGCTACGACCCTCCCTCAATTGGGTTTGCAGAACTATCCAGCATAGCGCTTGCATATAATGGTGCCAATACGCCCGTTCCAAGCGCGACTATTGGATCTGCAGCCGCCACGGTTGTAGCCACGGGTACAAGTTCGACATCCAATAAGTCAGGGCCAATCCCTCTATGGACTCCAACACATCAACTATTACTTGCGCTCATGGGAGTGGTGACTATCGTGTTTTCCTCAGGTTTTTATATGTAAAATCTCGTACAGTATCAGCTTCATCTTTGTGTCATTTGTACCAATCTACACACACATGTAATGAATATAATAAGTGTTATTTTTTGATCTACTTATATGGTAGATTTCGTGTTCAGGGCCAAAGTGGAAACATCGAGATGGATCAATCAACCATGTATTGTTTGAACTAAATATCAAGTACTTCGCTATCTTTAACCGCCATACGTACAGTTATGTAAAGGATACACTAAAAGATTTCTGACATGAGTTACATAAAGACAGAGACATATTTGAACCACGAATAGATAGTAAGTAAGTGCCACCGACTAAGCTCCAAAAGACGCTCGAAGCCGCAGTTGAGATGGGCGACTTCTCAATTCATCAAGAGCTGTGCGCGCAAGCACAGCAACCTCCGGATTAAAGATCTCCATCAATCGTAGACGTTCCGCCATATCATCAGATCTAAGTTTTGCCTCTGCATCGAAACTCAGAGCACGCGTGTTGATAGCCAACAAGTCCCAGCATACAACCTGATCTGGAAATTGACCAGGCCGATTCGTGACAACATCGCGATACAAAGTCTCGGCTTCGGTAAGCGCTTCATACGCGCCTTTCAACTCTCCAGTAGCCATGAGACAATTGGCGAGAATGGTGAGAGCTTCAGCGTAGATCGACTCGCAGTATTGCCAGGGAACCATGGAGTTGTAGTCTCCGTCACGGAGCTTACGGTAAAGCTCAATCGACTCCTGGATAGTCGTGAGCGCCATTTGGTTGTCCCCAGACTCCAATATGCTCGCGGCGTGTGATTCAAGATTGTACGGCAGGCGAGCTTTCGCGAAAAGCCCTTCGGAGGTCGAATTACGACAGAGTTTCACAGCTTCCTCGCTCAACCTCAATGCTTCATCTACACGACCGAGGCGACGAAGAATAATAACATGAGTGCGGAACCTGCAAGCCAGGAGAGTATCTTCGGTGGGCGTGAGATGCTTTCTCGATGCTTCCACGCTAATCTTCATCATTTCGTCGGCTTCGGTGTAGCGGCCAGAGTTATACAAGAGTATAGAGTAAGTTGCGCGGATGCCTGCAAGGGCAGATGCCAGCTCCTTAGTAACCTCATCACCAGTAAATCTGTTTCCTAGATCTATGGCCTTTTCGCAGGCACGCATCGCGTCCACAGAGGAGCCAAGGTCCTGAAGATTTCCGGCGTAACTATCGTGAGCAGAGATGTAATCGGCGGCAGTGCCAGCGTCAGTGATGGGGAGAGGCGTGAAGAGTTCGAGTATCTGTTCGTCAATCCGAAGAGCTTCACGAATCCGGCCATGTTTTCCTAGGAGGAAGTCTCGGTCGTAAAGGGAGTATAAGAGGGTCTTGCCTACTTTATCTTTGTGATCGACATTAAGCATCTGAAGATCTTCTATGACTGCTGAACTGACGGCGAGAGCATGAAGTCCAACCGAATGGAAAGAAGCTGTTGTAGCTCGACGTAGGGCCGAAACATAGTTCTCAACCACTTTGAATTCTTTCCCTAACGCGCGGAATTGTTGGCGGTAGATGGTGATCGATTCGTTGCCAAGCTTCGCCGCTGCATCGTATTCCTTTATCCTGAATGTGCAATAGCAGAGATACGAAAGCCCACGAGCTAAGTCTAAGTGAGCGTCCGAGTCATTGGGAGACTTCTTAAGATTAACACGGAAGATGTCAACAGCTTCCTGGCAATGTACCAGTGCGTCAGCATCCTTATCAACCAGGAGGAGATCATTGGCGAGGTCCATCAAGCTATCTGGCACTGTAGATCGAGCCACAGCATCGGCGGGTGGAGGCGAAGAGGGTTGAGACTCAGACGAAGGGGTGTCTTTGATGGCCAAAGTACGATAAATACCGACAGCCTCCTTCCTGAGAACAACCGCCGTTTCCTTCTGCTCCAGTCGCCGTAATTTCCCAGAGGAAGAATGGAGAGCATCTGCTAGGAGTTTACGGTTCTGATTAGACTTGCGAACGAGTTCAAGGGCTTCTTGGACGACATGGATGACATCATCTTTGCGTCCCTCCTCATGGAGAAGGTCAGCATAGTCCCAGAGTGACTCCAAGAGCCATGGCGAGGCCTTCACAGGTTGAAACTCCACCCGACGGCGGTATATCTCCAAAGCACGCTCCACATAATCAATGCTTTTCGCGTTATCATGTCCTTTGCGCATACTTGAGTTGCAAAGATGAGCATATGATCCAGCAAGGTTCTCATCGAAGGTTTCGCCGTGGGTTTGGTAAAGACTTTGGTACAAAGCAAGAGATTTCAGTTGGGTTTCGTACGCTTCGTCGATGCGGTCGTTGTCCTGATAGCTGTAAGCGAGACAGCAGAGCGCACGAGCGGTGTTGTAATCAAGCCACAGAGTCTCATCTTCGTCCAGAGACACAGGTTGAGGTTGCTCGGGATCGTCGGGTTGTTCGACATCGTCGATCTGGACATAAGCAGACTCAATATATGGGGGAGGTGGTTCAGAGCGTGAAGTTTCAAGCCACTCATTCCACACGGCAACCTCCGAGCGGATCGAATCAGTGATTACAACTGATTCCTTTGCTATCTCCAGGCCCCTTTCGTTTTCCCCTTTCTTGGTGACGATCGACCAATACTCATTAAGAGTATTAGATAGTTGCGAGCGAGCTTCCAAAGCTGGATTTTTTTGAACTATGCGCCGTTGAATCTCGAGGCACTCGGTGACAGCAGCAGCAGAACCTTCGTTGTCATCGATGTGAGATTTATACCTTGACAGGTTCCGTAAGGCGAGCGCGAGGTAAGGTTCATAGATGTCTTGATTGGTAGCCACCAGAGCCCTAAACATGGTGACCGTCCATCTCCCCATAGCCTCTGCATCGGAATACATTTCAAGACCATGCAACCTGATAGCGAGATTGACCATCTCCCAGGCACCGTCTTGGACCGAGAGTTCTACAGAGTCGCCCTTCAGGTACCTGATGATTTCCAAAGTCTTTGCGACAACCTCGCGGTGGGCATCTTCAGAGGGTCTGATGTTATTGGTAGAGACAACGGTTTTGAAAGGCAGGAGGTAATGTTCATTGGGTTCCTCACGTGCAAAGGTTTGCGTAGCAGAGAGGTCTGCAAGAGAATTGGAAATAGTCTCAACTTGTTGGTGGAGGTAAAGCGCATCGACCACTTCTTTGGGCGGTTGAATAAAAATGGGAGTACCATCGGTGGACCCTGGAGTTTGTAGGGTCGTTAAGAAACTCTCCATATGACCCAGCATCACGTTCTGGCTTTCATGAAGTTGTACTGCTGTTCCGTCCGATGTTGTCGTCGTAAGACTGATCTGGTTAATTGGTTGCTCAAGACGAGAGATGGCCATCATCTATGATCGTAAGCGTTTGAACGAGACGTATAATTGAGTGGACAGGTGTTCGCTTACCGTGAATTTCCTGTAACACTGGTGCACTGAATCTTTGAGCTCCCCGAGCTCTTGTTCAAATCGATCACACTCCTTCCACGCCTTCATAGCAGCTCCAATCTTCCACCATCCTTTCTGTTGGGTTAGTAAGAACTCTTTGCATCTCGTTTGCACAGCTTGGGTCTGACTGTAAATAGTTCCATCACCCAACAAGCCAAAATAAGAAGTACGGGAGACGTACTTCAATAAATCTCCAAGTGTCTCTTCAAGCTCGGGATTCATCTCTATCACATGGCTACGAGCACCGTAGAAGGTCTCGATGTCAGTGAGTCCTGCGATGAGGTCGTCAGAAAGCTTGCGCGCATTGCTTCGGTTCTGAGGAATCTGCAAAAAGGGTTAAGGGTGACTCATTGATCATACGCCAATAATCGATGAAAAGACCTTTTCAATCGACCGCTTGAGCTCTTGAGCGAGTCGTAGCAGATCCCTCAGGCAATTCGCCAAAGTGCTTGCCATGTTGTGGCTTTATTATGTAGTCGTGAGATGGATGTATAGGTGAAGACAGCCTGAATTTATTGCCTGATGGCCCAATGATCGTACAATGGCCTACAAATGGCATACACAGCCAGAGTATGTACCTGACCATTGACGTGATGCTGTGCGGCACAAAGTCAGAAGAACCTGTGAAGTTGCGTCAGCTGCCAGACTCAGAGTATGGCCATCAGGTAGATAATCGCTGATTAAGCCTTAGGTTGAACAGGGTCGAACCAGGGATACATAATGATTGGTAACCCTGACGTTGCTGCGGATTTCTGTCAGTGTAAGTGCAACTTCACTAGAAACATGATAGCTCAGCGCCCAAAGGTACACCTTAAGCTTTAACGATACATCAAGATTCCCGCTCTTCTGTAGCACTTACTAGTGGGTTTCTTGTAGGATGATGGAGCATCCTCCGTTAATTTCGCTGGTCTTTCTCATCACGTGCGCTTATGTAAATTGCGTTTTTTCATAATCACCACCACCCATCGATGCATTCCCCAGCCCAACATATCTGATCGTCTATCTTTACGTGTATCTTGGGCCTTACTATAACGCTCTTACAGTTCTAAGTAGTGTCATCCTCCTACTTACCGAGACCCTCTTGTCCGATTCAAATGTTTGGCCCGCATATTCCTTCTTATTACATTGAAGTCATTTGGAAGTCACGGGCCCAAATAGTTCTTATCTTTCCATCCCTCCCCTTCTCCGCAACCACGTATATTCTTGATGGAATATAAAATTTTAAAAACTCGTCGGCCGTTGGAACAATTAGAGCCTGTTCAGTACGAGATTTTGATTCCGAATCTCGTCCCTTCTTCTCGAAGTCAACCTTATACTTTCCTGAAATCATACATCAAACCTTTTCTCTATAACTTGTTCACTCTTTGACTGACTGACTTACTTTCCGATGACTTTTCCCGGCGAGCTAAGTTTCTATCTGTAGCGTTTCCTTTCACTTCCTATGGTGGGCTGGTAAACAAAATCAATGATTATGTTGACTGAACTTCTGGCCGCTAGGACTTTGTGGACATGCCTAGCGATCCATAGAACCACCAAAAAAAGAAAATCTATGGAGTAAGTTGCATAATATACAGTTGTTGTAGATAGGTATATACATGTTGTTATACTGTCCATTAAACCAAGCCTTTGCACATCGATAGCTTTACCAGAAAGCGCACCAACCCGAGAAACACTGACAGAGATTTTCGAAAGAGGTGGCTTGTTCAATAAGTCGATCGACTTGAGTTTCAACGCTGAGGGGTGTCTCAGGGTTAAAGTCACGTCCTTAAGACCAATATCAGAACAACAGTTGCCAAAGCCGCTGGAATGTTGGCTTACCAGTTAGTTTATGTTGGACACGGTTATACACAAATAGGGCACGTTCATTGCGAACTTCCTGCGCTTTGGGCTGATGCTCCGTTTCTGTGAGGGGATATTGTAAGGCGCCCTAATACAGAAAATGAGCAGACATACCATTGAAGATATCATTTTCGTCAGCCTTGAGTTTGCGTATTGGGGCCTGAGGATGTGCAGCTGCTCTTGAGAGATCCACCGAATGGTCAATATCTGTTTCGTCTAATCGGAGTACTTAGCAAGTCAGAGTAAATCGAAGTAAGTCAATCTCACCTTCCACTTTTCTGACTTCAACATCCGTTTGCATTAGCCTCCAGTTGATCAGAGGATCATATACGAAGGCCTCGAGTACAGCCATCAAAGACTCCTTGTTGTCCCGCAGAACATGCATTGTGATCTCGCAAGTTTTACGGAAGCTTCCCTCAATACCACTCACCTGTGATAAGTCGATTAGGTTGGCAAAGAGGTCAAAGGAAAAAGATATCATACCTCCATCGCGTGGGTCAACATCCTGGTCAAGCGGAACGGAACCTTTTCAGGGAACTTCTCACGATGCATTGCAATCTCAAAGCAGTCACCAAAGTCAATATGGACAACTTTTCCAGTGCTGCGCTCCAGAAGAATATTGGAGGGATGACGATCCCCTAAACCCAGTATATGCCCAACCATGCTGTTGACTGCGAGAGAACGGGTGTAAGTAGCCCGCCGTTCTAGCCAATGTTCCGAGTTGGTGCTCTTCAACCAAAGAACCCTGTACAGGTCCTGGCCAGTTGTATTCTCTAACGCGTACTCGAAGACTTCGATCTTCTGCAGTAACGTGAGGTTTTCGTAGTCTGGTGCCATCTGTAATAGACAATCTCAGCTTGAAATCAGTCGTTCATCGGGATTACAACAACAAACCTGCAGCATTAAGCGGTACTCGATATTCAGTAGCACCTTCCGTGAGTCACGGTAATCACGGATGAGGACATGTAGAGTGTCACTGCCTTGCACCCAACCAAGGAGACCAGCGTTCGGAGCCAACGGAATGACAGGGAACCGTTGTATATGGAGACGGCGCTTAAAGCTGTCTGCGTCAACGGAAAGGAGGGTATTCATGAGTCCGAAGAATTGCATGACTCGCTCGTCTTGACGCAGGTCCTCATGACCTATATATGACCTATCAACATCAGAAAGATGCACGATATAAGGCTATCTTACCCTTAAGCACGTATTGATAGTCTCGGCCATCACTTCCCTTGAGAGAAAGACGGCGCGGTCGTTGTTTAGATGCAATGACAGCAAGTTTTATGCCGAAACTGGCAATTGTAATTACAGGTCGACCGCTCTGATACGTTCCTAAACATGGAGATCAGGAGTCACGACAGGAGTAGATTATCAGGACTAATGTCACCTGGAACTGCGAGGTCGAGATTCCTGGCTTTCAACAAGCTAGGCGAAACGTATTGCAAGTCAAGAGTTGTCAACTGTGGTAGCTGCTTCTCGACTTTTTTGAACACCTAGCAAAGATGCGTGAATGTCCAGATGAAGATCCCCGATATGAGAAGTCCCTACAGTGAAGTAGATATCCCAAGCTTTGTCTAGTTCACTAGTATCACCATGCGTACGCCATCTACGGGTAGCTTCACGAGCCTCGTGAAGGTCTCTGCCGAATACCTGAACGAAGGACGTTTCTCGCGCAGTTGTAGGGCCCTAGCATATCATGAGATCACAGGCAAAGAAGCTAAAACTCAAAACGATTACCGCTTCGAGCATTTCATGCAGAGGCTCCAGAGCCGCAATCATACCATCCGGGTTTTTTTCCGTGAAGAAGTGGCGAGAAGCTTCTTCGAGACCTTCATGCCAGAGTTCGTGCCACAAGATGGCAACACGTATCAGCTCGCGACTGACTACCTGAGCCTGAAAGTGTGTGTCAGAAGAACACCAAGAATGTTGATAACGAGATATACCTGGGATACAATAGTGGGGCTGTGCTCTCGCATACGATCCATGATACCGAGGGCGGCCTTGCGGCGGGAGTCACTGGAAGATTTGGAAGCTACAGTCAGAGGATAAATTAAGGCCTGAGGGTGGTGTTTTCCAACGTCGGCCAAGAGATTATCAATGTTACGCCGGATGTTATCATGAGGCGTTTGAATCCGTGCTATAATCTGAATACGTTGTCAATGATGTACAGGCAACGTCTCAGACTCCTTACCTGGGGTATGACTACAAGCCATGTGTCAACTTCGACAGTCGAGAAACCGTTACCCATCGCATTGCTGACGTCGTCAATTGATCCAAACTTGAACCATAATGTGAGAAGACGCAGCGTGTCTTGTAGGGCTTCTTCGTTCCGGAGTGATATCGATCGGAAGAAGCCTAAAGAAAACAAATCTTTCAAGATCGAGACTGTTAATAATGACGCTGTCTAGTTCTTACCATCCACCGCCTGTACAACATGGGCAATCATCCCACTTCCTGGCCCCTCGAGAGAACGATTTTGATTTTGAGCCTCCATATAACCGATCACTTCAAAGTTGGCAAGAGCCCAAGTATGCCATGCCTTGTACCAGGTAGGATCAAAATGTGTGGCGAAGTAGTAGGATTGAAGGATGTCTTCCACGTTTCGCTACCCGGAAAAAATGGAATGAATCCTATGGAAGTCTGCGATAACACTTACCTCTCCCCAATTATCAGCCAGCTCAACCTGCCACTGTCCCGTCTTGAAATAACAACGTGCCAAAAGTTTTGATAGCTCTGTCAGTTTATGTTTGGGCACATCCACGTGAATCGGATTGTCTCCCGTCTCAACTGCCAAATCCCTTGAGAGGCTTGCTGAGAACTGGCGAAGGAAACACAGGCTTTCCTCCCTCGCGCCAGTCGCCCACATAAATTTCAATTGAGCATACACAACATTAGGCGGCGCTTTCGTATGTGTTCCTTGGTTGTGATGACGCTACATTTTCCAGTCTTAGTCAGCAAGTATCAGAGAATGAAATGGCATAATGTCACGTACTTGAGTAGGAGAAAGAAGAGAATTGATGGTTTTCTCAGCCAATACCATACGCTCCGACTTGCGGCACAAGTTCGCAAATTTGATCCACATTATTGGGTCAGTTTCTGGGTCTAGAACCAATGTTCTGACTTGAAGAATACGTTGCCAGACTTCTACGTCAGGCTGACATCCTCGAAGCCTGTCGCTACATGAATACAAACATGGGGATTGTCTGATGTCTGACCCACCGCTTCATCCAAGTCTTCCTCATAGTTGCTTGACGCTCAGGTTGATCAGCGTATTGTTTATATGATATGATCTCCTCCAGCTCCGAGAGCATCTGTGCGCGAACCATGACGCTATCGAACGACATTAGCTATCAACTGCGCTGTGCTGATAGATCACTTACTTATATGACCGACCATACCCCTCTCCGACAAACGAACTCAGTTCGGGATCGAGTAAATCGCGTGCCTTCGCTATTTGTATCAAAGCCTTAGGAAACTGGTTCTGGTGGACCGACAGAATGGCTCGATAGAAGGCGCGATCTGGAGAATCAGGCTTCATGGTGGTGATGTAGTCGTCCATTTGGTCCCATTCATGCAAAGACCATGCGGCTGCTGCTGCCATGGGAGCGATCTCTCGTCTGTAGTCGTGGTTTGTGGTGGACCAAGTCTGTTCCACCTGTACTGCAAGGGAGTCCCATTCACCTAAAGCATGTAAACACTTCATTCTGCCAATCTGAATATCTTGATCGTCAGGATCAGTCTCTGCCTTCCGCTCGTACGCCACCAAAGCCTCCTGCCAACGACCTAAGCGTTCATACCATTCTTCGTGTTTGGTCACATCATACTGTTCACGTGCAGTCAGCAGGGTACCCCATGCAGCGTCATGTTGCTGGAGTCTCGTGTTAATCGAGATGAGGGATTCGATAACGGCCGGTGAAGACTCAGAGAAGAATTCGAGCTCCTTGTAATGCAAAGCTTTCGCGTAAGCCAAATACTTCATCGCATACTCGCCGAGTGTCCTATGCTCGATCGGTAATGGCTTCTCCTCATGTTCCATGAACTCCGCAAGATTGAGCAATCTATGAATAAGCTCGGATGGTGCGGTTGGCGAAGTGATAGCATACTCGATCGACCTAACAAGGTCTTCCTGTAATATCACCTC
Source organism: Termitomyces titanicus (assembly GCA_017657335.1). Taxonomy (NCBI): domain Eukaryota; kingdom Fungi; phylum Basidiomycota; class Agaricomycetes; order Agaricales; family Lyophyllaceae; genus Termitomyces; species Termitomyces titanicus. The sequence goes on along the minus strand of JAGGAX010008435.1, from coordinate 10,501 downwards.
TGAGCATGGAAGTCGAGAGATAGAAGTTAATTATTCCAACCTGATATTGATCATAGAGATCTGTCCAGCATGACAGGAAAGCAGCATTGAACAACTCCTTCGCCAAGGGAGGATGAGGATCGACTAACCCCATGCATGCACGAAGAGCATGCGAGGGGGATTCTTTCATAAATTCCACGCTGAGTCGATGCATCCACTCTGTCCAATCATCGCGGGTAGTCACTTGCGAGACATCCCAAGCCTGTTTGAGGTGCTGCTGGTTAACAGCCAATTTAGTCGCCTCTGCAGGTGCGGAGAACTCAGGTGGTTTGCTATTTTCACTTTGGCTATCGCAAGAATGAGATGTAGCAAAAACCAATGGAGCCCGGCTTACAGGATATCTAAAATACCGGCTTCTTGCGGTAGACGTTCACCATTCAACAGCTTGGATATTAAATTCTCGTATTTAGGGTGGGTGATCCGGTTTCTGAGAATAGACTGTCGGCGATAAGTACTTCGCAGGTTCTGATTCCAATGGCACACACCTTGTTGATTGTCGGGACAAAGATCGCAAAGTCTGAACCAAGCTGCAGAACAAGAGAACACAAAGTATCCATCACCGCCATCCGAAGCTCGTTATTTGGACCATCCAATACGCGAACAAGTGGATGAATAATCCGAGAGGCATGGTCAGAAAAGTTGATACGTTTTGACAGACCATCAATGATCTGAATAGCCCTCTTTCGCAGGGCGGTGGTGCCTTCAGGTCTTTCATATGACTTCACAATGATAGGAATTACGAGGTGAAGATACTCCTCGATGTTGGTACCAAAGGTGAGGAAGGCGTCGAACACCTTGATCTGCGTCTCCATCTTTTTCTCCGTTGAATCTCCTCCATCAAAAACCTTGAGCATAAGTGGCAGGATAGTTGGCAAAAAGGGCTTGAATTCGGCATCAAGGGCTTTTCCTAAAGCTTCGATCAAGACAACGATAGGTAGGTGGAGGGTGGTGTTGTCCCATAGCTCCGTTATCAAGCTGAAAACGTCCGGCATGAAATTTCGAACGTGTTGCTTGACAATGCCCACAAGAATCGCGAGCTGTTCCAGGTAAAAACTAAGGCGCGCAGTGGGGCCACGGCTGACAGCTGCAAAAGCGGGTATGATCTACGTGGTTCCGTCATGTTCAGCCGGAAAAAAGAAACATGAATTCTGGCAGTCCACTCACTTGTGGGAGAAAAGTAACACATTTGAGTCCTTGTGTTTTGAAAATGGACATGATAGCCTCGATAACACTGGTATGGTGGTTATTGAGTGATTGATCCTTCAAAATTTCAAGGAGTGCATTAATGACAACAGATTGGAAATAATCGTCGGAGGGTGCAGGACCATTGTTCTGGTTGATCGGTACTTGATTGACCGCAGTGACAGCGGTTTCGCTTGCTTCTCCTTCTGGTCTGATCTGTTCGACTATAAGTCCAAAACATTGTAATAGGATAATGAATACACGCTTTTCGTCGATAGGGATCCAAAGCTCCCATGATGCCTAATACCTTGACAACTTCACGTCGTACGGTTTGATTATTTTCTGTCCTAAGGATCCTTCCAAGGAGCTCCAGAAGTTGCGGATGGTCGGCCAAGGGGGAAATGACATATCCTGTACTCGAGCATACCTGTCCAAGGGTATGGAGAGCCGCATCTCGCTTGATGAGTGAAGGGTCAGCAAGTCGTGACATGATCACCTGCATTAGTTCAGGAACGTGAGGTAAAGCCTCTTCCCCACTGACACAGGTGAGCTCTCCAAGGCACATGAGCACGTTAGCAGCCACAGTTGGACTAACATCATTGGCTTTTTGAAGGAGAACTCGAAGCATGGGTAGGGCGTAAGGTTTAATGAGACGTTGGGTTGCACTGACCAGGAGAGTTAAGAGCCGAGTACAGTCCTCCCGGTTGCGGCTGGGGAACACTTGACTGAGTGATCAAATCGAAATGATTGAAAAACACGTACAGCACAGTTGAGTACTCGAGCTCAGTCAACAGTTGTATGAGTGCCTTGCGAAGAGATGGCATCACATATGCTGGATTGTGTTTTGCCAGACGGCCGATCAACCCTACAGCAACTACACGATTCTCGAAGTCTTCATCATTTAATGCAATGAACAACGACCGAACGTTTTCCGCCTGCGCAAGATGCCTGTCAAATCTCTCGTGAAGTGACGAGAGGACTGTGTTCCTGATGGATGCATCTAAGGGCACATGAATAATAGTGATCCATTAGATGAAGAGTACAAATACCCGGATCAGCAATGCCCACAACCAAAAGCTTGTCAAGGACATCACTAATAACTTCGATGGCATGGCTGCTTGCTTGGTAACAAATTGGGTCGCGGACAAAGAGACGGCAGCAAGTGAGAGCTGCGGAACGCCGGATCTCGGGGTGGTCGTCTTCGAGATATGGAAGAGCATTAGTGCGGACAAACTCATTCAGTACATGTCCTAAATGTTGCATTGAGTCAACGGAAAGAGCTTGCGAAAGCTATCCATGTACCACTGAAATCAAATGAACCAAGAGTTTGTAATGCAAGAGTAATGAGCTCTGGACACTTCTCTACCGTCGACACCTAAGACAAATGAGAAAGAATATAGGTAGATAAAAAGAGTTAAACCTGTGTTGAATTCAGATCACGATTCATAGCTGGAATTTCCGGGCGACCAAGAGATGGGGCACCAAGAGGCTTATACGGTTTGTCACTTAAAATGGTCGACAATAGATCCAAGAGGCGATCTAAATAATCATGTCGATTGACACACAGAAATTGCAGAGATGAGAAGGCATACCTTGAATTGTCTTCAGGAGGGGTGGAATATACCGTGCGATTGCCGCCAGAGCTTGTCGCAATGACTCGCTCAAACCGCACGCGAGCATAAGATCAAGTTGATCATGAAGTAGTTTCGTCAGGTTCGGGCCTACTGCCGCAGCAAGCATGCCAACACACTGGAATAATGGCTCTTCTGAAGGAGCATTCTTTCTCCTGAAAATAGCAAAAATTATTATACGAAAGAGAGTGCCAGGATATCGACTAACCCTCGCCCTTGAAGCCCTTGTTTGATATACGACATAATAGATTCCAAAAAGGGCTTCATGTCGCTACCGACGGCTGTGGCAGTGTGTCCGATGGCGAGGAAGGCTGGAACAAGGTGAATTCGAGGATCCCATGATACAATTCTTACACCAACCAAAAGTTCGTTCATTCGGTTTCTCCACAGCTGTCAATAAATGTCCCATAGCTTTATGGAGGAAATGCCCGGTGAAAGTCTGTGTATCGTATGCAGCAAGTGATGGAATCATCGTGATGACCATTTTGCGAACGAGCAAGTCCCGGTGAGACTTGAATCTGAGGATTTGGTCGGCAGTATCCAGAAATGTCTCGCGCATGAACTAGAGACTGATTAATGTGGCACAAGGAATTTCTGAAGGCGGACGCACCATTCCCGCATGCAGCAATAGTTCGCGATATGTGAGTAGGGAGCCATGAATAATCTCCGGCTGGGATTGTTTGAGACCAGTCTGTGCGTCTTGGAGGATCTTGAAGAGGTAGGGGCTGCGAGTCTGACGCTCTCTCTGCATCACGATCTCCAAGCACGCGGCGAGTAACTCGGCCGCTCCCTCTCGTACTATTAGGCGCTGGTCACGCAACGGTACGAGTATGTTGTCGAACACGACGCCAATGTGTGAGTGGAAATAGGTCGGGCTGTTACGCGCTAGTTCCTTGAGAATCAATACGCCGGCATATCGTGGTGTTTCCTGCTTGTCTGGTTGCATCATCTCGATTGCTGCTGGCACTTCTTTATCCATGAACCGTTCTCCAAATGCTGCTCCTCCAATTTCTGCGATTTGTCCAAGGGTTTTCGACGCTGCAAGCATGAGATTGACATCATGGTTCGGCAAGAGATGCTTGACATAATTCCAGAACCGAAACAAATTGCGCTTAGAGTCAATATTCTCCTCTGGATCAACATCGAGTAGTTGACCTAGTAGAAAGTGAGGTCTCACGAAAATTTGGAAGATTGATTGAAGTGTTCGTACTAATTGCCACGAGACCACCAAATGCTTCATGGCTGTGTTGACTATGGGTAAGCTCAAACAGCCGTCGATTGATGTCGTCATCCCATAGCTTTCCAGCAGCATCCGAAGACATTTCTGCGACAGCTGTAGATAGCTAACCAAGAATTAGATCACGCGAGCGCATAGGAAGACTAGGACCACTCACATAACGTCGCAATTCCATGGCAGCAGCGAGTCTCTGGTCTGCATTCTTGCTCTTTAGTTCTTGGAATATTTTGTCCGTTCCGGACATCTGCATGTTGGCGGCCATGGTGGCCGTGGAATGTCGTCAGTGCAGTCGCGTGGCACAACTCAAAGCGATATCCGGTAGTAGAGTTACTAGGGAGGAATGCAAATCTTCTCACGGTCAGTTAAAGATAAATTGATATGTACTGATTGATCATGGATCATGATCTACTCTGACCTAAGATTATATAGATGTATTATGTATATCAGTTTCGCGGGTCCTTAGTTTTCGCCAGTCTGCCATCAGGAATGGTTGCTGCGATAAGTGGCCGCACAGCCCAAAAGTTGCCCCTGTAGCTGACCTTACAACAAGATGGATAGTCGATCTGTTGAACGAGGTCCAGAATTGAGGGAGAATTCCGGCGCAACAACTTCCTATAGGTAAGACGTATAGCCTGAATTCTGTGCTTTTGCTATTTATCGTCAAAGCTCTAATGAACAAGGAGGTAAATCACGTCCGAAAACATCTACTGGTTCTTGGCTGAGTCGTCGAACGCATTTTCATCGTCTTTCCAGGGTCACGACGAATTGATTGGTAGTGATACAGATCTTCTCGAATGACCCAAAATTTGGTGCTATAAGCCACTTGGCCCTGTGTGTCGACACACGTACTGGAGCTTGGCAACTTGCGTGCAGGATGATTCAAACGCACAAAGTAAAAGCCAATGCCTGACCTTCGGGACCGGAACCTCTTTCCTTGCTGTTGCGCCTTGAGGTGACCTTCGCCGAGCTTGTGCAGATCAAAGTTAATTTCTTTACCTCTCTAAAAATTCTAAGGTTCGCGGTTCGTTCATTACAAAGCGCCTAAATGTCCAGATGGAATTCTGCATCTGCGTTTCGGGGAAGAATAAGGTCTTGTATCTTAGGAGTCACTAAACTTTATCGTATCGATTTCTTTGTCAATCTTTGTCCAATGTTGACTTGAGTCACCTTCGACCTTCTTAAAAAGAAAATCACTGTGCCAAGCGTTTCAAGACTTTGCCAAAACGTGCCACCTTTGTTTCCCCGAGGTGTGGAGCAACTACCTCATCATGGTGTTCTATTATCTGCTTCACATACTGAAGATTTCTCTCGAACAGGACAATATATATTAGTTACGCAACTTCCAAAGTCAGGTGTGGCGCCGGTGTTTGCCACCAGTCTTAATGTCAAACAAATCGGAAAAGACGGTCCGGTTTCCGATTGTTCGTTTTTTCCATTTCCAATTTATTGATCTCAACGATGGCTCAGGATTCAGTTCTCGAACCAGGCAAAAACTATGGAATACCTGAAAGAACGCCGGCATCAACTAGTTTATGGGCGCATCTACTCAGAAAGGACACTCTTCAAGGACAGACATCGAATTTAGGACCTGTCTTACCACCCATCACTCCTTTAGACAAGAATGGCACCTCCACGAGGATACTTCTCTATGATACCCAAGCTCACCTCGATCGATTCTCTGAAAGAGCTGATAAACTGTTCAGCAAAGTAGACGAGACTAAACAGGAGATATCGATTGTCAACACCCTCTTTCAACGTGAACACGAGACTTTGACCGAGGAATTGGTTGATCTCGGTTCGTTTTCTCGTTTTCACCGTCTAGGACTTCAAATTTGCGGATGTATGCGCCAACTCATTCATTCTTCCTGGTTCAGTGAATCGCAGTCAGACTCAACTTCAAAATTCTATCGGCGTCCCAGCACAAACCGAGCAACTAGAACGACTTTCCAAGGACTTGAATGCGCATCTAGAAGCAATAAACAAACGCCTGGATTCAATACATTTCGTACGCTTGTAATTGAATCCTTCTCGCCCATAATTACTGACATGATATACTGCCAGTTCAATCAGACACATTCACAGGCGCTACAGCTTCAATCCCATGCAATTCAGTCACTACAAGAACAACACGGAACAATAATTACCGCTCTCCTGCCACTTTTACCTCTGCTCCAAGCTATACCGCTTCATATCGAATCTGCTCGAAGCAAGATAACTGATTTACTCGTCAAGCCAGTGGCACCGCTGACTGCTCAGACGGGGCTCTCCGATCAGAATTGTAATAGGCCGAGCGTCGATGATCGAAGACGCAGAAGCAAGCGATCGAGCTCTACTCTTGGTTCTGACAGTTCGCCGTCACCCCAAACCCTCAAAAAAGCACGGATTACTCCCAGTGCGCGGGCAAACTTAGTGTCGAAGCCAATGGAGGTCCCGTCAATTGTGACCAATTCGAAACAAGGAGAATTCGGTTCTTCCTTGTGTGGGTCTAAGTCACTTGCTTCTACTTCCTCTAGATTAATACGACAAGAAACCACCATTGTACCCAGCCCTCGATCCACACCACTTGTGCATCCCCATATATTATCTCCGAAGCAAGCTGGTCATACCGTTGTTCCTTCTTCGCCGCCTAATTTTTCGAGTTCCATATCTGCCAAACAATATCCCCAAATACCGTGCCCAGATTCTGTATCCTTGAGATCTGTTGACCTTTTTAAACAAAACTCGCCGACTGTACAAGCAAGAAATACGATTCGTCCTCTACCCACGTTGTTCACGAGTGGTTTCGGTACTCCGTCTCCTGATCTCACGCGGCCCTCTGTGCCTGTTCCTCGTGCTTCGACACGCCGTTTGTGGCGGGCAACCCAGAGATCAAGACAAGAAACGCCGAGGAAGATCTTCAAGCCGTCATTGTTGCCGTCTTTCTCCCAGTCTGACATGAGTCTTGCTAAACCCATCAATCCCAATAATTTGGCGCCTCAAGGTAAGAACGGTTCCTCATTGGACCGGCATACAATCCGGCTCAATATTTCTCAGGCCTGGTGAGCAACAATCCTCGACCTCTCACCCGGACAGCCCTGCATGGAATATCCTTGATCCAAACTCCAAACGCTCCTGCACTGCGGCATGGGCAGGCAACTTCGTCTGCTTTCCTGCCTGATCGAACTAGAAAACCGCTATTGGCGCCTCCCACGACGTCTCCTATGCTTGCACCACAACAGGCGAAGATCAGAGAGCGACCGTTTCCACCTGTGAGTCCTTGGCTTGTTATTGTCAAATTTCGACTGAATCTCATGTCTAGAAAGAAGGACGACGCTTCATTCCATTAGATGATTCGGACGATGATGGGGATTTCGATGGGAACGGTGGTTAGAAATCTGTTGACTCAGACCTGGAAGCTTTTCTTTCTCTCCCTTTCCGTTACAAAAATACAACAAAATGAAATATTCCAGAGGCATTGGGGTCACTATCCTTACCCATTGTTTAGAGTTTATCTCAAGTATGATATTGCAGAGGTGAAGAGACGCTGGTAAGTATTTCTCCTCAGGTCTTTGAATGAGACCTTTGGGAACTTCTAATCCACTTGATCAGAACGGGGATCAAATTTGATAACTCATTCCTATCTTGTTCCTATCAATTTAGATCTCCATCATCAGGAGAACTCGAAGCAGATTATGACATATTTATGTAATTACTGTTAGGGAATGTCATCCGGTTGTAGACCGTGACAAGTTGGGCGGAGCAACGCAACCGGGCCTCTGTGATGTGTGACACCCCAAGAATAGGCAACCACAGCTGGACTGCAGCTTAATCACAAATCCAGATCAGCAGCCAAAGAACCTGATGGCGGTTTATAATGATCACAGAGAATGTAGACGGATTCAATCATAAGGACAGAATTTTCTGAGTAGTTTTTTGAGCATTTTATTGACTTTTTTTTTTAGAAATTACCTAAATGTCACAGATTCTGGGAGGTCAAACCTGCACAGAGATAAAGGGATCACGTGACTGTCATGGGCCCTTCCGAGAAATGTGTAAATCGCTGTTTCCATAGCTCGTGAACGAATTTCTTCTGTTCTCTGTTCTCTGTTCTTTCGTCTTTTTCTCTGTTATATTTTCTCTGTTCTCTGTTCTCTGTCTTACTTTCTCTTTTCTCTGTTACATGTGCTCTTTTCTCTTCTCTGTTCTCTGTCTTTTGTTCTGTTTCAATGTTACCTACTTCTCTGTTCTCTTGAAATGGTAAGTGGTCTTTTCTGTGCCTCTAATCATGTTCACTTTTGCTCATACAGACTTAATACAGTACTGAACAATTTATATCACTATCTTACTCCATATGATTCCTTTTAACACTCCTTTTTTTGGGTGAGCAATGGGAGAACATGATTGTTCTCATCAACGACTGAATGTTTCTTCTCCAAGTTGATGCATAATTGAGCTGCATCAGGAATGTTGCTGAAGACCTGAGGGTGAAGGTGTGGTGTTGTGTATCTTAGGCCAAGTTCTGTGGAAACTGTGAAAACTCAACATTGACGATACAATACTTGAAGGCTGTTCTGAATTATGAGTAGCTCCTGCATTGCTGTAGCCTGTACATTGGAGTTTATGTCACAGAGGGGCTGTCTGAGTGAGGTTGGTTCAGTGTCCTTGGCTTTCAAGGTGGAGGATGATGGAAGAGAGAACATGGAGACATTGGACTCTTGTCGTGAACTCTCGAGCTTGATTTCAACATCAAGACCTTCCAGCACATTACATATATCTTCCTCATCAACAGCTTCATCCCACAGCATTGGTGAAGGTGTGTGTTGTTTCTGAATGATCCAATTGTTTATGTCTTTATGTTCAAGGGCTTCGCCTTCTTCAGCAACCCTGTTTTCAGCCTCGCCAATCCTATCCCAAGACACAAAGCTACACCCCTCACCGTCAGCATCAATTTCAAGGGAGAACATTCTATATTGATCATCATACATGACATGCCCTTCCACTTGATTATCTGCCTCAGATTCTTGCATCTTTGTAAGGGGAGGTCAACCTGTAGAATACTCACACAACCAGAAGCCTTCAACCAAGCCATGGAGGGTTGAGCGGACAACGAGCAAGCACAAGGTGGGCAAGAAGTGGGCAAGAGACTGAGGGCAAGAGAGGAGGACAAGCAAGGCAGCAAGCGCAACACTAGGCGAGCTCACAGTCGGTTTGATGGATAAGACAAGTGAATACTGCTATTGTTCGGTCTGAGGATATTCTATCCTGCAGACCACCTTATATACTACATCGCTGGTGGCTAATGACTAACACTATATGACTCAACAGCCCACGGTATGTAAAGGAGAATGACTAACAATAATTGATGATGAGTAAGAGTCCAGTCATATGATTTGCCAAGGCAACTACCACAAGACGGATGGGGAATAGGGATGGTCAGACGGTCGGTCAGATGGCTAGAATGGGCATACACATTGGATTAAGCCTAGAATAGAGTCGGACACTTGGCAAACCAAGTAGTTCCCTTACATCACCCCCCTCCTCAAGGTTTATCGCCTCGACAAACAATGTTCAATGACCTCTGGCCGGGCACGAGCATCAAGCACTGCCATGCTGCAGAGTGTTGCCTTTAGAGTAATGTTCAAAAGCATAGTTGACGACCATAGGGGATGACGTACCAGGTGTCGGTGCCATAGAGAAGTTCTGGGGTGATTCAGACAACGAAGGTGTGGGAGGTGATGGGGTCAAGAGCACTATAGAGGAGCCTTGAGCAGAGTTCCTGAGTGGCCTGGGCGTGCTACAAGAGGTGGGGGTAGGAGCAGCGGAAGGTGTCGGAGTAGGAGTAGGAGATGGACGGGGCTGCTAGGTAGAAGGTTTTGGGGTGGACGATGCGATGTTCCGAGATGGAGCTGGGTTAGTAACAGCCAGCGCAGCATTGCCTGGACGCTGCTTCTGCGGTACGTGCACACACTGCTTGGCGATGCGCTTTCCAATGACCACAAGAGCTTCACCAATCTGCTGGTTGGTGCCCTGGATAGTGACAAACCAGTGCCCTCCATCACCTAGGGCCCCCATAGAGAAGGCTGCTAGGTGAGAGCCAGATATGTTGTGGGCTTGTTTAAGGCTGCGCCTCTGGTGCCTGACAACGTGGGCAACAAGAGAGTTGGGAAGCTTCAGCATGCATTCGTAGCGCTGAACTTTGTTGTCGGTAGAGGGCAAGTCCCCAGCTAGAGGGACAATGAAGGGAGTGTTAGGAGTAGATCGTACTACACGTCAAGGGATTCAAGAGGTGGGTACAGTGGAAGGTTTGATCAACGAGGATGGGATCGTGGAACCAGCCTGAGCCAGAACCGTACTATGCCAGAGGGCGGTTCGAGCAGCGGCGATGGCATGGCCTGCTTCCAAAGCGGCTACTCTGCTTTCAAGGGAGGAACAT
>JAGGAX010008434.1:7761-26068 GCA_017657335.1 Termitomyces titanicus | reverse complement strand
TGAACCATGCCCATCGTAAATTAATACAATTGGCTTTGATGTATCTGAATAGGTGCATGCCTGAGGTATAAAGGCCTTTGTGAACCAATTGACGCAAACATTATCATTGGTCCAACCATCTTCAGTTGTTGCAATGCTGTAGATACCCTTAAGGGATAACTCGAGCATATAGAGTAAAAGTGATACATACACAACTTCTGGGTCAACTGTAAACCATTTGGGGCAAAAGTGTACACCAGAGAAGACAAAACGTGGTTTGACAGTCGCAGTCCCATCAGCGCATATAGTTTCAAGAATGGTAACAAGCTCTAGATTGTCAGATTTTATTTTGTAACGTGACTTGTCATTGATGCCATAGAAATACAGTTCACCAGTCCCTTTGCGGCCACCACCTAGCTGAACACCAATTTTGTCAAAGTTGTATACATTACAGAGTGGGATATGTTGTCCTTTAAAGACATGGTCAAGCTGTTCAAAGTGCTTGTTTACTGTTGTATAGTTAAAAGCCCGAGCACGTTTCTGATCAAGTCCTGACGGCCGTCCAAGTGTACAATCTGGATGTCGAGCAAGGAACCGATGGATCCAGTTCCAGGAAGGCTTTTTTCCACATAGGGCCACAACCTTGGTCACAATAGTCCATTTTGAAAGTGGAATACCGGTGATGCCTAGCCACTTTATCCAGTTGCAAAGTACAGTCTCTTGGTTTGCGTCAAGCAATTGTTGTGTGGTATGTGCAGCTCTGTGTGGCCGTGCTTTGTCAGAAAAGCGTCGCCAAATAGTTGTTCATGAGTGCTCAAGTCCAAAAGCCTCAGCCACCTCATCTAAAGTCTTGTATGTGCCTTGCCGATAACCATAGACAGCTTTCTGGATTGAAGCTTCCTTGTTGGCTGCGAGTTTGGCTTTTGTCCTGTAGTTCGCACGTCTTCCCATGGTAATACATACAATCAATGCAAAGGATAGAGAAAACAGAGTTGTGTCGCGTCAAACGCGTCCAAAACAAGTCGTGTCAAATGTGGAATTCAAGTCCTTGATACGATGCTGAGCTGAGTTTGAAATTTTGTCACGCAAATTCGTTGCTCACTCGTTTGAAGGTTGTCTCTGCCACTTCCTTGCACTATATACGCTAAATTCCTGGTAGATCGATGAGTATCATGTCTGACCACTTGCACTTTTTTTCTGAGGAATTTTAGACTTGTATCTATATAACAATTCAAAGAAGAAATGAGCTTAAATCACAAAATTTGATCTTCCTCACGATTGTGATTTTCGTTACATTTTTTAAACTCATGTATATTAAATCTAAGGTGAGGAATCTGTAGACTATAGGTATAGCATTGTTCAAAATATTTATCAAAAGAATAAAAGAAGGAATGCAATGAGCAGAAGGCCTTTACCTTGGCCGTTTCATATCTAGGTCACGTTTCACATCCGGGTCATCGATAGTAGGTGATGGTGGGAAGAGGAAGAGAAGTTGAACGCGTGCCCTATCAGCGCATCAAAGCTATTTAAGGCAGCTGTCATGTGAGATAAGCAACATGCAATGAAAGCTAAGGGTACGTAGCAGTACGCACAGAGACCCAAAAGGCTCGAACAAAGTTGACCAAGTTGAATCAAAAGTTGGGTTGACGTTGAAGTCATCAAAGGCTGACTCGATATCACACGATTTGGCTCGATGCGTTCCAATATGGCTTGAATTGGCCCGATCCGGCTAGACGCGATTTTCACTGGGAGCGCTTAAAGCTTGAGGTCACCGTTCTGAACAGGTCGCATGGAGGTCTCGTGACACTTCTTTTTTACATAATGATAAAAAACACTCCTGATATGGACAACGATGGACATGTACATGACCCACCACGGTGAGGGATGTCAGGTTGACTAATTATCCGTCTTTATACAATGTCAACCTAGTCAAACAGACCGTCTCACGCTCGCAGTAGAAAACACCGACGTACAAGATAGAGACTGGCTATACGATGCTCGCATCTCTATCCACCTCCGCGGTCCGTGCTCTGCAGGCAGGAACGAGCATACACCGATATAGTCGCACTCATTGACCAAAGGACTTCGACTGATCTATATTACAGAAGGAGGTAGAGAAGAGGTGGAAAGGGAGCAAGGTGAGAAGGAGGAATTCGAGTCGCCCTCGTAATCCGTGTTTGAAATGGTATGAATCGGCTCTCGTCTGCCGTCTCTCTTTTTGTAGTCGCCTCATTGGGATGTAGAATATTGTCCATCCGACACTGGTTCAATTCGACCCAAAACGACGAATGCTCAGATCGCGTTGGATTATCCATGAATGCATCCACCGAAGAGCCGGGAAGCCAAGTTTGACAAAGAATCTATCCGAGACGCACTCCTTCTAGCCTCCACTACCGCCATCAGCTTCGCTATCCTATCTGGCTGTGCAGCTCCATCCCCACTAACTACGACCGACTTTACCCTCAGTACCGTCCTTCTTTTTCTTCTGTGGGCCCTTATAGTATGTCGACTCTTTGTCTCGATCACACTGAATGCCAACTGGTTCTGCGCCGCTGAATACACCCTGGACATGTTGTCTTCAGATCATCACGGGACACCCGTCGATATGGCAATGTCAATATAGAATCTACACCCACGAAAATCCAGTTACAGGCTGAGAATGTGACATAAATGAAGACGTTAGGTCAGGCCTTGAGACGACTCTTAGACTTTGGTAGGCTCGTGGAGAGCTCCCCATCCGCAAACGGAAGTCCAATCGCAACCAAAAGAAGACAAGCGCCGAATGCGAATGTTGATTACTTCCATTTGACATCTTTACATTAACGTTCCCACAATAAATTTCGTTTGGATCTCGTTGTTCAATGTACTGTTGGTGTCTATATCGACAATGCTAGAAGGTGAGACATAATCGGAGGTTCTTGGGGGCATGGGCATGCTCAAATGGACCACTTTGGAACAGCTGCTTTGCAGACAGGCTCAAAGGCTCAAATGTCTGTTCAACCACAGAAACGATGCCTATAGAAGCAGTGGTACCGTAATCCTGATAGGAGAGGATTCTATTTTTTGGGGAACATGTGGAGCTAAGACGTCCAAGCTAGATCAAGAAGATGGCGCGCGCTTAAAATGTTTTTGGTTCCTGTATACGCATGGATTCAATCTGTATAGGCGTCACTTTCCCCGAATGGGCGATCTCACTGCACTGCTCGGCCATCTAGGACTTGCAATTTTTGGGGTTGCCACGATATTCTTTGGAGCAACAATGCACTAAAATTACAATTTCCCATGTCATCTCTCACCTGATCCCATGCTGTGTTCACTGCCCTTCACGGCGGATCTCACCTGACACCGTTCAGTACGTCCAGCACATAGCCACGACTTCTCATTTATTCTGTATACCGCTAGTACCACTCAATCTACGATGATATCTAGGATGCCGTACAAGGAAAGCACGCGCTAAAATGGCAGACAAATGGCTCAACCCTCTCTCCATGTCTTTCTGGTGTTCTTGACCTCCTCTCAGCATCTCAAAGCCTTTGTCTTGCCTTACTCTATGATTTTCTCTTTCCCCAACGGTGCCCCGGCAGCCATGTCAATGTCGGCTCTCCATCGGAGGCAGTACCAGAATGACACTGAAGAAGTTGAGAAGCAGAAACACCTACCGACTCCTTCGCATCGGCATGCAGAACCTTCTGCACCATGGCCATGGATAAATATCCACGATGGTGCGTTTCCTGTTCTCCATGATCTTGTAAAAAATCATGACACGTTTATTAAGAAATCGATGCCAACCAACTGGAGTGCGAAAAGCCTCCTGTTCCGGCTCCATGTGATCACAGGACGTGTGGAGGCTGTTGGAAAGATTATCCACAATCTCGTTTTCCCAATTGGACGGCCTCTCAAATCGACAGGAGCAAGATTTCCCACGCAATCGATAACTATAACAGGGACTCCCCGTGTAGAATCTATCACGTCGATGTCAACAATCAAGGACTCTTCACAAGTCCTGGCATGGTCGAGGCCAAGGTGGACAGAGAGGCAGAGTCATGGGATGAAATGAATGGTGCAACGGTACGTTCCATGAGTAGCCGTCTCCTGCTAGATCGCGAATTGCGTACTAATCAATCGTTACAGAGGCCCAAAGATCTGCGAGTACGTGCACTTTTCTTGGAGAACCTGTCCGGTCCAATTCTTCAGATGCTTGGAGCGAAGTAAGTTGTGCTCAAAGGCCAGTCTTCATTCTACTCTCTGAATCAGTTCCCAGGTTCGACATCGAACCCTTTTTCTGGTCGTCCTCTCTTAACTGGATTCCATCGCGATATCAAGAAAATCCACTACCCGGAAAAGGAGATCGTTAGTCCTACCAAAAAGTTGTGAACCTTCTTCTCACGTTTTTTGACGTTTAGATATTACCATCACGTTAACATTCCTCAAGTCATTGAATGAGAAAGAGTACAGCTCGATCGTACCGGGGGATCGTCCAAACCTCAATAAGCAGATGATTGATACTCGAACTCCTTTGCGATTAAGATACAGTGCGTGTTCTAGATCACAAGACACCACTGTGAACTAACTTGCTGTGTAGAGCAGCGAATTCTCGTTCTCGATTTGTTATCTGTTCACTTGATTCGAGATACGCAAGACAGCACCATCATTTCATATCATCCGAATATGCCCCATCACCCTGTGACTGAGGCCAATTACCTTCGCGATCGGATTCGATATGCAGGCCAGAGCGTGTACTGGCAGATGATTTTCCAGAAGTCTCCAGATCCCACATTTGTCCTTCTGACTTTTATTTGGCATGCATTGTATGCATGGGACGAGGCTCTGCAGGACCTATATGACCACGTTTGTTGGCTGGTTAGTTCCTCTCTCTTTACTTGTCGGCAACGTTGAGCACTAAGATTTATCTCAGGAAACCCAAGTCATCTCAACCAATGACATGCTTCTCACTCACGAGCTTCATGTCATTCGCGCGCACCATCTCCATTACTCCTCACTCATCGAGGATCTTCGGAAAACAGTGAAGTTCATAAAGAAGACATCTAATCCTGTGATGGACTCAGTTTCTAAGGATGAACGGGAGTTTAGTGAAAACTTACTAAAAAGAGAGTGTAACACTCTCCTTGAAGAAATTGACCGGCTGGAGAGTGCACGCATGATGCAGGACAGACGATTGAAAAACGTCATGAATCTTGTGAGAATCTTACTGCTGTTGATTACACTGTCTTTTCTCACATGGCGATAGCTGTTCAGCACTGTAAACATTCAGGATAGTAAGCATATGCGACGAATGGCGGAAGCTGCTGTCAAGGATAGCGCAGGTGTGTCAAGTGACTAAGATATTGACCCTTGCTGATCACCTTGATACCTTTTAGCGGTAAGAGAAACGCGATATACACTGCTTCTGAATCCTAAGTACCGAATCTTCCGACAGATGAAGCAAGTTGCCTATCTTACCATGATATTCTTACCTTCGTCTTTTGTCGCTGTGGGTCTTTTGTGTCCTATCATGGGATTCTTCCTATCTCATACCTAGATGTTCCAGGCGGTCTTCGGAATGAACATCAAGAATTTTGTCCACGATACCTCTGGAACGCTCGCTCAATATTTCGAAGTGGCTGTTCCACTCACTGTCGTCACCATATGGGTCCTTGTTGCATTCCAAAGCAAACATATGTACCTATTCAGGCCTCAGGTTGGCGTGGCCGAGATGAGCGGGTAAGTAATAAGGTCCGGAGGAGGATGCTAATTTATCTTACATAACTCCGAAGCTGTTTAGTAGGCGGAACTAGTACTTGCAATTGAACATGGGATGAGATGAGCAGACATGGACTCTGACTCGAGATGTGGTTGTGGGTTGATGGGTCAGAACCCAGATCAACCGTACACACTGAGTTCCGAGGGTTGTTATGAAGTTGATTTACTCACCTACTTACTCTGGCCCTGGCCCTGGTCGAGGCGGGGTTCTTGAATGTTCCAACTTCCCGCCGGCCTGGGGAAGCGTGCGGGTTTGGGTTCGAAGAAGGAGGAGGAAGCCCGACTCTTGATAAGTTTGAAAGTAAGTATTGCGTGATTGAATGGATAGATCGATAACTTGGGGGTGCGGGTGTGGGTGCGTCATGATTTTAATTATAGATCCCATCCCATCCCGATAGATAACAATAGATAAGTAGATAGATACACATAGGTACGACGCTCAACGCTCAAGATCAATACAATAGCGGGAAGCATGGCATAAGGGAGCTTGTTGAAATAGCCGTGAAACCCGGTATTTAAAGTAATAGGAAAATGACTTGAACAGTAAGTATATTGTATTGTATTGTATTGTATTTTTTATGTTTCCGACACGCTGGGGGGGTTGTAGTAGACTTTTCAATAAGTAAAGTAAGGTGAGTAAGTAGTAGGAGAACGCTAGCCTGGAGGCCAAATAAATATCTGCTCTTTCCGAGATCCTCAACCAAGGCTCCGTATGTATTACCCACTCTACTCTAACCCCCAAAAGTTTCAGGTTCAGATTCATATTGTGCGTACAGCGCGGGGACCCAAGACACTTTACCCGATTTCTCGGAACGGGCTTGGGCTTTACTCCTGAGGTGGGATCAACCCGACACCCGACACACCGAGCCTAGACGGATAGAGTGCATGCGGGAGAAGGATGTACATCTGTCCATCTATCATCCATACATACATGTATACGTGAGCCGCGAGACGGGTAGAGAACGAGAGGAAGGAAGATGTATGTATGTTCATGCAGCGTATGTACATACGATCTTTTGGTCCCGCCCGCCCGCCAAGGATGGATGACGGATGGGACGGTACATGCCAAAGCAAGCAAGTACTCGAAATGGTGCGCTGATTTTGCCATAAGTTGGGATACTTTACGTGGCAATGTGCGACGCATACCCCGCAGGTTTCGATCAATGTAAGTGCGGGCAAAACGGTCGGGGTCTCATGGGCGTGCCGTGTCGGTTACCAATGGCGGCACTACGACGGTGCCGAATATGGTAGCCCCTCGCATCTCTCCGAGAAAAACAAATGATTACACGTTTGATGAGCACGGGACACACACGATGGGATCTTCTGGATCGGATTGGACAGGACAACAACAACAACCACAACCACATTATAATTGGATTGGGGGGCTGGGTTTCCCACTTCCCCCCATGTCCACCAGCGCCAGCACCACGACGAGCCGATCCGCCCAGCTTCTGCGGACGACGCTGCTGCGCGACGACGCTGCCCATGCCGCTCCGGACCGGAGACACCGCCGCCGACACTCACACGCCGCTGCCACCGACGAGCAGCTCACCCGCGCATCCTTTCTATTTCGCAGCCCACTCAGCACCCCCACATACCCCGCCTCCGATCCGTCCACCTCCCCGAACCCACGTGCTGCCCCCAAGCCCCAGTCCCTCCCTCCCTCCATGGGTCTCCCCATGACTCCCCCCGAGCGCGCACTGCGCCAGCGGCTCGAGCGCGTGCTCAACGGGAGTACCAGCGCCAGAGAACGAAGAACAAGCAACGACGTCCGAGACGAGAGTGGCGAGTGTGCGTGGCGGGTATGTCGTTCTTTCCTCACCAGTCGAGTCAGTACATAACGTACACACAGCAGGCGCCGCCTTCCACGCCGCCCAGTCCAAGTCCGACGCCCGGTGCTGTCGGCCGAGGAAACTCGATGTCTTCACACAGATACCACTACCCCCGGTCCCTCTCCCGCTCACCATCCACATCCCGCTCCAGCTCACCCGCTTCTTTCCACTCCTCACTACACTCAAGTTCAACCACACACTCGGACGAGTCAATTCCACCACTTATACTTCATCCTCTTTTGCCTTCTTCTTCTTCGCCTACACACCCCCGCTTCAACGCACGCAAAGCGTCCGAATCACTCCGCCATGCATCGGGATACGTCTCTTTCGCATCCATCGAGGGGCTCGGTGCGCCCCCCGAGGACGATCACGATGCTGATGAGCACGACGATAATCCCAGGGGAAGGACGCGAGACAGGGTGTGGTTCGCCGGCAGAGGAAGAGCGTGGATGGGGTGGGTGTTTGGTGTCGTCGCCTAGCAGGGCAGGCGAGTTTTCTTTTTCTTTTCTTACTTACGTTTGGGTCGAGGGTCCTGGATGACTTTTTTCTCGATTGTACGGTTTAGGTCCCAGAGGACGAAAAAAATTACATTGTACCTTTCCCTTCTCTACTATACTACCACTATCATTTTCGTACATTACACCACTTACATACATTGTGTACTATTATGTAACGCAATCCACACTGCATACCGTTACGACCGTCCCTGGGTCTGTACTCGGGGCTGGACCTACAGAGGCTAAGCTTCATGCACTAAACTTTCCCTCACTACATAGATGTTTCACGGGTAAAACGGGAGCGTTAAACCATATGATCTCATCGTTTCGAGCTGTATAAGTACTTAGTGCGTTTCACTTAAACCCTCTCCCTATCCCTATTCCTATCACTACTATCACTATCGATCGAATTCAGACGACCTCGTACTTGAGTAAATGCATCGGAATCCTCGAGCTCACTCACTCCCGGGTTAACCGTCATACATAACCATAACATACAGAATCCCTTCAACGGACCCCGTCACGCGTCACCCACACCACTTTTGTTTATTCTTAAGCATGAACTCGTCACTCTAGGTCGCATCCACCCGCTGGTACTGGTACGTCATGACGGCGACTTCTTTCCCATTTCCCATTTCCCAGACTAAGTTGAACATGTGAGGAATCCACGCGATCCCTTATCGATGGTGATGGTGATGGTGATGGGGAGCTTTGGGATTTTCAAACAAAGCAAACCAAAGTAGGGAATTTTTTGTTTGCTAGTGGATGCCCAGTGAGTACTGACCGGGACCCGTGGCTGACCTTTCATGGTTCTTGATTCTTGATTCTTGTTTCTTGATTCTTAATTGCCAGTAGATTTCTTCCGAGAATGTGTCAACGTTAACGGATCCGGGGATTTGATATCTGATATCTGATAATGAACCCCCTTGCACAAGGGTCTTTCTGTCAAGTAGTAGGGGATTTACTTGTAGGTAATGCATATGAGGTTTTTTTCGTTTTCTCTTTTCAGATCCATCCCGTCCCAAGGGTCATCGATTCATCGATTATCCGCCCGCTGCCAGTGGCACGTCATCGGTACCCTTTCCCAGTTCTCCAGACTTCTTTTCACTCCTTGCCTTCCCGGTGCCGGTCCCTTGTCACTTCAACTTGGTTCCCACCGACTCCCCGGAAACAGTGAACTTGAACACATGATTCCATCCTCAGCTGGGGGTAAAATCATGTATGTATGGACTTCCGACCACGTTTCACGTTCACGCTTTAAATTTCCTGCCCAGTGCTCATGATCAGGCTTTTTTAAGGTATCTATTCTATTCTATTCTATCTATCAAAGTTAAAATGTTGAAGTGACGTCCGAGTCGTTTGTACACTGGTACCTGGAACCATCGCTCATGAGCATTGAGAGTAACGTCATTCGTGAGTCACTGGCAATGACGATGTACGTTCTCCCTTCCCTTCCCTGCCTAATGTCCAACACGCGGTATACAGATACAGATCGCGTAAACGTAATTGGACAGATAACCTTTATGGTTGAATGTCCGTTGTTGTTTTTAACTCTACAGTGTCGACCACGCCGGCGGTGCATTGCATACACGCCTGTGGTAACACCGGCCCGGGTGAACGTGTTACTTGGTATGTATGTTTAAATTTGGACTTGGGGGGATTAACCCTACTTAGTATCGATGGGATGCATGCATATGGAAAAGCTTGAAGTAAATACTAAAGTAGGTGATTTTTTAGAATTTTGATCCTTTCATTGTCAAGGCTCTTGGTTCTTCCGAGAAGGTGACACGGATTCGGAGAGTTGATTTGGATTTGAACCTTGTTCGGATCTTCTTCATTGGGAGCGGGGATGCCAGTGCTAGACAAGGAGAGGATTTTATGAGTAAGTAAGGAGGTGCGTCGTTTTCGTTTCGTCCGCAGTGACATTTACATCGATCAGTTTCCTTTCCTCTTCCCGCAGTCGAATGCCTCACGTACCAAGGGTCATCGATTATCCGGCACTGGCACGTCACCCTTTCCCAGTTCTTCAGACTTCTTTTCATCTGCCTGCCGATCCCTTTTGGTTCCCGGACGCTCCCATCGACCCACAGACCACATGACTCGGATACATGTTGTTCTCATCTCAGTTGGGGTAAAATCTTATTGTATCATGTATGTGCTGCCAAATACTTCCTTAAATTTGACTTACTCTTACTTTCACTTGGTCACGTTCACGCTTTCCTGCTTAGGCTTCTATCTATTCTATCAAAGTTAAAATGATGACCCGACCGACCCACTGTGTACATACTAAGTATGCAAGCAACAGTGACGTCGACGTCGGTTTCGGTACCCGGAATTCTTTCTCTCCGTGGTATATACGAGTCACTGGCACGAGCCCATGTGGGTGACAATGTACGGATCCTCCTCTCTTAATGTTCAACACGCGATATACAGGTGTAACAGATCGCGTACGTAGACACAATTGGACCGACAGGTTTTGTCGTTGATGCCGTTGTTGTTTTTATAACTCGTTACTCGACACGCCGGCGGTGCATTGCATTGCATACACTCGTGTGTAATACCTTATCTCGACTCACACCGGCCCGGGTGTATCTGAGTTAAACGTGTTACTTGGTATGTTTTTTCGTTTTGTTCAATTCCACCGTGACATGTACATGTACATTCATCAGTTTCCTCTCCGATTCCCCGAATTCCCCACAGGGTCATCGATTATCCGGCCACGCCACCCTTCCCCAGTTCTTCTTTTAACCTGCCTGCCGGTCCCTTTTGGTTCTCAGACGCTCCCACTGACCCCGGCTCCCGGACCACATGATACATATCATTCTCATCTCGGTTGGATTATAACCCTCATGCGTTTTGTAACTCTATGTACTGCCACTCACTTCGACTTACTTGGGATCGTCTCACGCATAGCCCCGCTCACGTTTACGCTTTCCTGTTCAGGCTTCTATCTTTCCAAATTGCAACGTTGACCCGACACACTACATACTAAGTAACAGTGACGTTGTCTTCGGTACCGCTGGCACGGGCTCTGATATCGTACACCATTAAGTAGTACATGACTACATACTCGAGACACGATGATGGAGCCGCACATGCACTTTACATCAACGTCGGTGACGGAATATCCGTTTTGCGACTCCTTTTTGCTTTCCCCTTCTTTCATCTTCATCACTCGGATGGGCGAGGCCTGGCGATCGCTCCCTTGGTGTACATAGTCACCTATCTATATGCTTTCTCAACTCGAGGCTCCACTGCCACATGCTGACAGGCTACCTCCCGGCACCCACGCACCCAGCCCCACTCATGCACTCAGTGTCAAACTTTCGCTCAGAAAGTGACGGAATTACTTGGACTGGACTGGTAACGATCACTGGAAGCAGCATGGAGTTGTTGAATTATGGCAAACCCGCAGTCGTACTACAGCTGATCGAAAACCAAATGAAGCACTCAGATGACATGTTGACTTCGAGACACCAGTCATTGAGCGATTTCTGTTCGCTGTCGCTGTCGATCCTGCGTTCCGGGATGCACGCCAGCGGTTCCGTATCGTATCCATCCATCCAGGCGGGAGATCCATTATCCCAATTCCAATCCCTACACCTACATGTGGGGTGACAAAGCTCATGCGCCGGATCTGCGCGGTACTGTTCTCCGAGTCTTTCGAATCCGGTTGTCAGGCGGCCGTTTACCGCTTGTGCAAAACCCCGGACGGACTATAATTCTAGTTCTGGATTTACTCGGGACTGGATATTGGCAGTACCATTGGTATGCCATCATACTAAGCTCTTTCCTTGCCATGTTCTGCCTTCCCGCCTTCCCGCCCTTACGTTGCCCCGTCATAATGATCCCATCATTGTGTTGCTGGACCGTAAACACCCATGTTTGGCGCTCGAGGCATGCGCAATTCGAAGAAAGTTCCGGACGATCGAGTGGGTGACCTTTCTCAGTGACAACTCGAACTCCTATGTATAGCTAGGCAAGTGACTAAGCTTGTCCGCATTTATATTAACAAGGTATCAAATCTAGAGGAGTTTGCTTTCAATGTATCACGGCTTCAACTCCTAATTGATTGATCTAGCTTGAAATTTTTGGGTGAAAGTGCTTAAGCATCTCGGAACTTGGATGCGTAATATATCAACCCAAATGTTTACAACTGTATCGATCCTGTCCTCAGGGGGGAGAGGCTGCGCGACCTTGACGAGGTGAAATTCGTGATGCTACAGATACACCGACAGCTCGCCCAAAACTGTCGTGCGCTGCAAGAAATGGAATCGGTATCTCACGCATATTACTTGCTCCACCGAGAACGTTGATTCTCATTTTTAAGGTCAACACAAGTAAAACCCAACACGGTTTAGATTTCGACGATATCGCCGTAGTATGTCGGTTATTGTACGTCTATGACTATGATGTGGGTTTGTACTTGAGTGGTACAGGGCTTCTCGACCTGCTACCATATGACCCATGGCCTTATTTTCGTAAATACTCATTTGCTTAGCGCCTCGGCCATGTTTCAGAATATATTTGGAGTCCTGTCCGGCTAACCCTTGCCGCATTTTCTCCGTTTCACGCAGGACTTTCATCCTTGGATCATCTCGTAGTGATATCAATCTCATGACCTCGGACACGAGGCGTCGATTGCGAAGAGATATCATCGATGCTAGTTGCCGAAACCTTCTGGTGTCTAACGTAAGTAGTATGCAGCCTGTGGGATTATCGATGGATCGTTCAGTGTCATCTGGCGTACGGAAATCAGCTCATCAACCAGCTGAAGTTTATTGAACACTAGGCATGCCGTTACATGGATCGATGATGTATCACAGGAGTCGAGTGGGACACTCGGTGCTCATCATGGCTGGTAAGTAGGAACGATGGGTGGTTACATGACATGATGCTTGAGAATTTGTATCAAGTTGACAAAAAGTATGTATGTTTCACGACAATCTCCTTTACTGTACCTTGTCGTAATTAGGTTGCTTCATTGTTTGAGGATATCTCAAGTGGCTGATGTGACTCGCAATTGATGAATCCTCTAAAGGTTTTTTTCCTTAGCATGTAATGCAGACAACAACTGATGCCTACTACATAAGCATTACTTATTGTTTCACGTACCAACTCATGAATATCGAGGATAAACTACTCAAGCTTCATTACCACTTAATAAAGGCACAGGGCCTTACGCCCGCCAGAAGCACTGATTCTCACAGCTCTGGTTGGGACTGTGGCCCTATTGCTCGTCCCACCCCGCTTGCACCTGCAGGCATTCGTCGTACATTCTTCACGCGGCGCCCACTAACGACAAGCAGTCTGTCTCGAGGTATTACCAGGGGGGTGCGACTTAAAACGATGCTGGGACGTATCGGCCCGCTCATTCTCCGCGTACGCGGGGGGGGTGGCACTTCGTAGCCCTTGTAGTATTTAGCCCTCGTCGGTAGTTCCGTGCAAAATGAGCGCAACGCGCTCCGTGCACGTTAATAGGATCAAAAAAAAAAAGCTTCATTACGAAGTAGATGTCAAAAGTCTTGTGCGCAGGTTGAAGTTCAGCTGCAACGTTATGTACAACCCCCGCGTATACCAATACTTTTCGGTATTTCTAGTACCTTCAAAATAATCTCGGTACTTGCATAAAGATGAGTTCGTAATTTGAGAAGTATGAAACGTACCAAACGCTGGACTTGTGATTATTCTAATACTGATGAGCCTGGTACCGGGTTCAGATGTCAGTCTCTTTGGTTTTACTCGCAGACGCGTCCAGTGCCTTGTGAGGACTCCTCACGTTGGTGGCGCAATTATATAAATTCAATGACATGAAGTAGACACAATAACTTTCAAGTATTTGCCAAAGGAGAGCGCTGACAACCATACAGTACCTTAATCAGCATGAATGAGGCAGATCGTGGATCTCCACGAGTCACGGGTAGTATAGTCTGCTCATTGGGATTCATTCCACCTTTACTCTTGAGAAGAGGACGAAAAAGCTTCACCGGCCAGCCGAAACGTATGTAGAGACTTGTTCCATTAGGGTATATGTGCTTGCTTTGGAATGCAACAAGGACCCATATAGTGCAGACAGTGAGCCGAAAAGCCACTGCGAAACAGTGAGCGAGCGTTTCTGGAGGTACCTTACTAATAGCGGGCATAATGATACCCGCGGCGGCGGCAGACGCCGAGTTGGTTTCAAAAAAGTCTTAGAGTCAGTTCATCGACGATTATAATCATACTATCCTTACATCTCTTCATGGAACTATAACACAATGGGACAACATCATTTCGTCGATCTGTCTTCCAGTACTAGTATTTTCCTGGAACCTGACTTGATGCACCTTTTTGCACATTCTAAAATGATATGAAATTTAGTGACTTGTGGTTGACTGCAACTTAGACCACCGAAGTACGCGAAGTTTTGTGGATTTATCCTGCACGACCCTTAGAATCGGAACTTCGATTGATGCGATCGTGACTTCCTTCAGCTGGACTCTGGCTAAAATTTAGAACTCGCACAATGAACAAACATTTTTGCCTCTTTCTAAATCTGGTCTTTCTTTCCCAAGCGCGTCACACTCGGAAACGACTGATGAATCAACCTATTCATGAACGTTCATCAAGCGAAGGAGTGCTCTCTGCTGTCTACTCTCTGCTCTCTGCTCTCTCCAGTTCTCTCATCGATACACATTGTTCACCAACCATTGCCTGCAATCTTTATGATGTTTCATCATGACCTGGGGTTCTTCATTGAGTCATGATCGAGTCCCTCGATCCTTCTCCATAAACCTTGAATAGACATAGAAGCCTACTAAAATATCTACTTTGATAGGATATTGGTGACCTTGTTTTACTAGCTAGTGTTGAAAATGAAAGGCCTAACACGTACGAAAAAATCCTGGTACAAGGCAGTGGAGATCTTGCCCCATATTTTGATGACGGCATGGTATCACGTCGCGTTGACAGTCAATTTGAAAAAGACTAATATCGTCATAAATAGGCCCAGGTATCAGTATAGAAACTCAGAACAAAGGTCACGCCGAATCTTCTGTAGGCCTCATACTTTAAGCGTTCAGGTGTGTCATGAATTCATTCACAAATGTCTTCTGTCTTTCTGTCTTCTGTCTTCCCTCAATTGGCTCTTGGGCTTATACCATGACTCAAGTCTCCGACATGCCAAGTGAAACAGTATCAGCGCTTGATATTTGTTGAAACATCCTTTGACATGATGTGCTCAAAAATAAGAGGGAAAAGGTAAATTATATAAAGTAGACGTACTCAGATACATCACACAAACACCTTGTTCTTCACCCCCTCTGAAACTGTCATACATCCATGATTATCACACTGACGGCCTTGCACCAACTCTCGACTTCGCAGGAGGGGGGACTTGTGTCCCTGCCCGATAATCATCTTGCACCTTCCTTGTGTAACAATAGAACGACTTCGGATATCGTTTGGAGTTGTCTAACTACTATCTTTGCCTGTACTTGGATCTCCGTCCATCCGAATCTTCCAGTAAATGGAGAGCGACCGTTTGTACGTCGCCTCAAGATCTTTGCCATGGCATTGATTTCTCCTGAACTTATCATTGCATGGGCATCACGACAATGGTTCTCTTCCTTTACCTCTGCGCGCAAATATAAAAGTGGGTCGAATCAATCAGGCGGATGTGGTGTCATAGCTGATCATAATACACTCCATCACAACCCGTATCAGGATATGGATGGACTCAGACTCATGGCTTCTTCGTAATTATGGGGGCCTTACAGATTTGCGAAGCTAGTGGCACGAAGTTCCGAACTCTACAACTTGATGACCTCGAGCCCTACCTACAGGATCACACCATCACAATCTCAGAAGAGGAGATCCTGGACAGAAGTAAAGGGGACTTCCTGTCAAAAGCCCTTGTTCTTATCCAGGTCTCCTGGTTTATCCTTCAGGTTCTGGCCCGTGCAATTCAGCACCTCGCCATCAGTGGGCTTGAATTGGTCACTTTGGGTTACGCTATTATGAACTTGATCATATATTTCTGCTGGTGGAATAAACCTCTTGATGTCCACTATCCAATCAAGATCAACGAGCGGTCCGGTTCGCGCAAAACCTTCGTTGCTTCTGAAACTGGGTTATCAACACCTTCAACGACACCCAACCTTGAAGGTTGCACTGACAAATCCACAACTCAAATCGCCCTCGAAGGAAATTCAAGCCTTTCAGGACATGATCATACACCCATTTCTTTCAACAAATTTATTTCCCCTGGAGATGATAAATCCTCAGGACAGAAGGTTCAAAATTGCTATGATACCAAAGGTGATCCACACCATGATGTCATTTCCCCTCCAGACTCGAGTCTACGTGCGCTCGAAACAGCAGCTACTGAGAGTTGCATTACCCCATCCCCTGCCTTCCTTCTTGCAGAGGAAGGGATCCCACATGTCCTTAACACATCTTCTCGCGCCACTGATTCCTTTGGTGTCGATGGAATAACAGATGAAAAGAATAGTAGACTCGATTCCTCTTTTCTGTCAAGTCAAGATTCCTGTACAAGGGTATTCCGTCAATGTATGAGATTCAAACATGGAGTCTGGCGCAAAGCCCTTAAATATATAAGATTCTGCAATAGGCTCTGTAAAACTTTCGCGGATTGTGTTTCTACTCTGGGCTCAGGTATCAATTCACAAGATGGCCCATATTTTTCGGGGACATTTACAGACAAAGGACAATTGGCTTGCGGGAGACTACTTTGTGCGATCGCAGCTACCTTTGGGGCCATTCACTGTCTTGGGTGGCACTTCAAGTTTCCAACCAAAGCCGAAGAATGGCTATGGCGTGCTTCATCCATTTTCATCACTTCCGTCCCAGCCTTTGTCTTAGTTGGTGATTATGTCAAGCAGGTACTGGGCTGCATCAGCTCTCAGCT
Source organism: Termitomyces titanicus (assembly GCA_017657335.1). Taxonomy (NCBI): domain Eukaryota; kingdom Fungi; phylum Basidiomycota; class Agaricomycetes; order Agaricales; family Lyophyllaceae; genus Termitomyces; species Termitomyces titanicus. The sequence goes on along the minus strand of JAGGAX010008434.1, from coordinate 9,092 downwards.
GTACCATTCCAAGCACATACTGATACAGATACTACTTTGGATATTGAAGGTCATCCAGTCTCTCTTGGAACACTCTATTCGTTACATCAGCATAGTCAGCATCTTCCTTTACTCCATTGTACGTATAATTCTCCTGATCCAGATGTTCATGGTCTTGAGAAATCCTGACCTTGGGATCTATACTCCAGTCGACTGGGTTACCTACATACCTCATGTTTGATGTCATATCATGTGTCACTGACATCACCCTCCGCGTCATTATGAGCAATTTGTCCATCTCATCTGCCTCCCAACTGCCTCCGCCCCATTTCCGATTGCACCCTGTGTACCCCTCATGCGACCTTCCCACTTTCCCGATACTTAAACACTACTCTACTGCCGGCACTATCGTTCTCTCCTACACCCACCTCGCCTTCGTTTTTGTCGTACCTCCAACCACAATTTTTCCACCACAGCAACACTAGTAGTAACGACGCATCTCGTTTGAATTCTACTAGAGATTTTCCTCGTTCACACAGGGCAAGTTGTTCCCATTTAATATCTATCACGCTTTTAAACACATCGAAATCGACCTACTTCGCCTCAAGACTTTGATTCCTTCCTCAATTCCTTCCCTTCAAACTTTCGTTTCCGAAGCCACTCCGACTCGACTGTTATCAGGCGCCAGATACCACCACCCGGGAACGATGATACATACGTTCCAGTGCTTCAGAGTACGCCAATGATGCCATGTAGCAGGCATAGAGGTGCTAGGGGAAAGGCAATCAAGTTCGTGGTGCCGCGTGTGTGCCGGAAAGGTTGATTGAAACGATAAACAGTACTAGTGAAAATGACGGCGCCTACGAGGAGCTCTTGATCCACTATGCCGACGAATCTTTCACTAGAGTAAAGCACTTAATCTTGCACCTTCACCCCGTAATCGGAAGAGCACATTGTCGTACCGAGGTCGAAAAACTCCGGAAGTGTGGGGTGCAAGATGTCGAGGATGTTCTCCAGGTCAGCCAGCAAGGGCGATCATACATCGACATCCGCTATAGAGTCTCTTGTGGCACAAACAACCAGTCAGGGTTTCAAGTTTCGATTTACAAGAGCTGTGTCAGAGTTTGAGTCGACCTGGAACGGGAAGGAGAGGCAAGAGGAAGGACAGTGAAGTGGCGGAGCGGGGAAGTCGTTCTCGCAGGCTTTATTCGGAGGAGTACGCCGTCTCCTCTGTCCCTTATTATATTTCATAAACAATGGGTGAGTTTTCACCGAACGTATTCGCTTTGCGGATAAATGTGCGAAGCCAAACTCGAAAAAGAAGCTCTCCGACGCTACTCCGGTCGAGAGTT
>JAGGAX010008433.1:0-26120 GCA_017657335.1 Termitomyces titanicus | reverse complement strand
GAAGTTCAACGACGAGGATCACTGAAGGAACAAAAAACAGTCAAGGCTAGTAAGTATGGGGTGAATAGAGAGTACATAAGTACACATTGGGCGATTTCTGATCATGAGTTCCATCAAAACTTAGCTGAGTGAAAATTCTTGGCGTGATTGCCGGATACTGATGCTCAAGCAAGTGTTTAAGCGTTGGTTAACACTTTGTGCGACCTCCGTGAGTAGTGACGATTCCTGGTTCACTACAAAGCTAAACATGGTCGACCGCGACGACTCAGGAGCCGATCATAAAGTGTGTAGGAGAGTGCCTCGTTTAGACGACAAATTATAACACTGCTTCATGTCATGTTCGAAATGGTTATTAACAATTCTATGAAGCAAGGCATTTATGTTCAGCAAGAAGAATGTAGAGCGAGTAGATACAAAGTAAGGTGTTCCGGTACAAAACTGATAGCGAGGATACAATGTCAGCGTGAGGATGAGAAGTCAAACGAATGTGATAGACCACATGCTCCAGACATGAAAAAGCGAGAGTGAGCAACATGAGGGTGGGGATATATCAAGGTATCAAGGTATTTGCAACGATAAATATAACACGAACGCGAGATGGGATGTTTAACTCACAGCAACGATTGATATCAAGTATAGGTGACAAAGAAAGGACAGTCAGTTATAAAAACGAGAACGAAATTCAGACCTAGGACCTCAATCCAATCAGTGGAACCGTCTGGACTCGGAGCGGTGTTGGTGCCGATTTGGACGAGAACACGCTTTGCGCCGTCGCCGACGACGACGATGATGATTTGCTCATAAGTAAGGGAAATTGGCAAGGAATAACGCTTGGCGTGCGTTCACTTTCACTCACGGTTGAATACGCCTACTCAACTTACCGCTACAAACTCTGCAGAAGAGCCAGCTAAGCTGATTTTAAAGCATGTAAAAGATGTGCCCAACAATTATATTTTGACATTTGCTGCCAGCGAAATGGCCCATGTCTACACGCGGTACTCAAAGAGGGAACTGTCGTTGCGAGGGGCAACAGATCAGGAAGATATGTCCTTGACAAACGCGAGAGGAAATGTATAACCAAAGGACCGATGTGGCTGTGTGACGAACGTTCAACCTAGGGCCGAACTTTTGAATATATCATGAGCCATGTGGTATGTTTTGATCCCACTTTTCCTCTTGTACCACGTCGTCTAGATCCCCTACACTCTTTGAACTAGTCCACTCTTTCTACTCCCTCGGTCAAAAAATTAAATTTGACTGATACGTAAGTCTCACTTCGAGTCGTTTTCTTCCGACTTGTCATCCACCCCTTCTTTCTTTATAACAACTTGCTGGTCTTGTTGTTAACTTTCCTTCGTTTCACAGCATATCCAAAAATGTTTGCTAAATTCGCATTGACGGCTATCCTCGCCTCTGCCTCTCTCCTTCGAGTCCGCGCCGATGTTACGCCCTCTGATCCTGGGCCTGGCGTCGTGTACAAAGTCGGCGGGACATGTCATATTGGGTGGATTGGAGACAAAGATTCTCCGACCGCATGGAAGAATATGGCTATCGAACTCATGACGGGTGATAACTTCAATATGATCCATCTTACTAGTGAGTTCTGTGCCAGCACCGCGTTTTTCAACGTTTTCTTACGAATCTGGATTGCTATCGTATCATATAGCCGTGGCGACAGGACTTGACGGTACGGTAGACGGAACATTTGATCACACCTGCCCTTCGGTACGTGCCAAATTTCTAACTTTTCAGCATGCCATAGAAGAACTAAACCCTTTCCTTAGGTCGCCCCCAACGCCCCGATCTACTTCTACCAATTCACCGCACCCGATGCGCCCGTCAAACAATGGACGACCCGCTTCACCATCGCTTCCGCCAGCGGCGCAACCACCGCACCCAGCAACCCCACACAACCCGGTACAGGTGCCCCAATCCCCTGGGGCACAGGCGCCCTCTCTGACCCCTCAACCGCCGTTCCTCCGCCTTCCTACCTCGATGGATCCTCCGGACCCGGGTCTGACGCATCCGTGGCCTCATCGACAGCGGTCTCTGCACCCCCCGTCTCCTCGACCGTGGTCGCCGTCGTCCCTACCACTTTGTCCTTGTCCTCGTCCTTGTCGTTGGCGCTTCCACCCGCTTCGTCCGGTTTCTTGACTACAGCGCCGTCGTCTAGTGCTCCGTCTGCTTCTGCCTCGGTCTCGGTCTCTGCCTCTGCCAACTCGACGAACACCGCTAAGGATAATGCGGCGATGTCTGTCGTTGTGAGCTCGCGCGTGTGGCAGGCGGTCGTGGCTCTTAGCGCGTCTACGACCGCGTTCGCGCTTTTGCTTTGATCGAATCATTTTAACAAAATGGACCTGGACATTGATGCGTATATCTCTCTAGATACATAAGCACCTAAACCCGCACGAGCATTTACTATTACGCATGGCATTCCGTATATTTTGTGATTTGTGGATGGATTATTTGGGCATGGGGTTGATTCGGTCGGGGTTTTCTTCCTCGCTACTCGGGTGTTGGTTCTTGGGTTGGAAAACTCAGGATACTGATTTATTTTTATGTTGGTAGGTAGAATCTTAAGTTGGTGCGTTTGTTTAAGGATTTCGAATTATTCGAGATGTAAAAGTTGTGCAATGCTATGTGTTGCATAAGACCAGCTGAGTCCTTGGTTCGTTCTTGTGTGTACCGCCACAGAAATCGTGTAAACTTCTGTTCTGAGCGGATGCGGAGGAGAGCAGAAAATGTGCGGTGGCGTGATGGTGTTTCTGTTACGGTGGAAGAGGTACAACCTTAAGAGTGAGGACGAGTGGATGAAGGACCTACGTGTTGGAGGCGATTCAAGAATCTCAATCTCGACGAGAGGACGACGAGAGACAAGTAACTATGTGGCAGGAAACAGAGTTGGTAGCACTTGGTAATTGGGTGGTGATCGTACTCGGCGGGCAGAATGGATACCTTGTATCTCGGAGTGGCGGCCAAGCTGAGGTTCAGAACGTGATCCACCACAGCTTCAAACGCAAAGGGGAGCAGGGGGCGCGTCGACGTGCCAGCAGGATGCAAGATTATATGTACACACGAGCTTGCACTCACTAGGTGGTCGCCGCTCTACAGATAGTCCCGATCAGTCGGACTTTATTTCTCCTACAGACATTCTAATTTCCATAAACATCATAGGGACTTATGGTGTGCCGCATTCCCTGTCAAGAGTCTTATAGTGCCGGTGCCACTCTGTTTGCTAGCTAGAGGGGTATGTTGAAAAGTTTTCTGAGTCTCCGAATTTCGCGATCCACAACGAGGGTGGCCTCGCATTCGCATCCAGATTTTCCTGCATCAAGACAGGATGTCGATGCTGACTTTATGCCGTGGAGCTCAATCACACTGTAACGTTATAGGTATAAGGAGCGCGCGACCAACATAAGTATCCGAGTCGACTGAATACAAAAACGCAATACAGAGAAGAGAAAAAGGTCACTCAATTCATTCTTCCACTTGATGAATCTATGGCAAGGTATCATAACCGTTCATCATTTCAATCGGGTGTATTTCGTACCAGATGAGCAAGTTGTGTCCATTCACTAAGGGACCGAAGATATTCATCACGGCCCTCATCAACAGGATGATCGGCGTGCCAGAGGACGAAACTCGAGAACTGGGACGCGATAGACAACGTTCGATTTTCCTCGTCTTCGTCCACGTTCGTGGATTCATCATCCACGAGCTCGGGCTCATCATCTGCAACTTTATTGCGCCCCCTCGTAGCTCTCTTTGCACTCTTTCTCAGGGTATCTTTAACAGGACCCTTCCCCTTCTTGTCACGCGCCTTAGATCCCGACGCGTTGTCCCCACGTAACACGACGCCCACGTAGCCGTCTGGTAGAGCCGCCTTTAGTCCCTGTATCGTACGACCCCTGAATGACGAAATAAAACGCGTCGTTGCGTCTGTTACGCCTTTGGCAAGTGAGGAAGATGCCACAGGGACTGGCGTCGCATCGGCATCCATCTTGTCTCCAGAAGCGTCTACAACTACAGATTTACTTGAAAAGCCTTCATCCTGTGTGTTTAAAGTCGTCTGCGTGTCGCTAGGGGCAGTCTCTGACGGCTCTGGCGCGCCAATGGCATTGACGCGTACTACTGGGGTCGTGTCGGTATCCATCTTGTCTTCAGGAGCGTGTACAACGACAGGTTCACTTGGAAGGCCCGTATCCTGTGTGTTTAAAGTAGTCCGCGCGTCGCTAGGGGTCGTTTCTGAAGGTTCCGGCGCGCCAATGTTTTCTTTTGCAGCTTTGACGCGTAGATAGGTGGATATTGGTGCTGGGCCAGAGTAGTCGATGTGGAAGGGCATTAGATAGGGCTGACATGTCTTGAGGTTGTCAGGATTTTCGACATGTCCTAGTGTCAAAGTAGATGCTGTAGGCATAAATGCAGTGGTATGGGGTTACACGGTTCAAACGATCAAGTTCAGCGCTTATTCAACTGCCCAGTGTCACGGTCACATACTAACTGTCACACATAATGAAAAAGCCGAGTCTCAATTTTAGGTCTCCACAACGCTACTTTCTCGTTGGAGGGTTATAATTATTCAGAGTTCATTAGTTTTTCTATTGGATGTTGGAGGATAATTGCACGAGAGGCCATAAAGGGCTGTGTCGCGTTTATGAGCCGTGTTGCCGTGTGCAAAAGCGTGTGATCCAAATATGTACCGGCATGTTGCCGGCACTTGACGCGTTTTCTTGTAAAACTATCAAGAACTATCACTGGGCCGAACTGTCCACTCTCCTTCTCCTCTCCTATAGTCCGATCAAACCAATTAGTTTGAAAATATGGATCAGGACCTCATCAAGCTCGTTAATAAACTCCAAGACACGTTCGCCAACCTAGGCTCGTCAAATTTCTTCCTCATTTGTGTGACGCTGACTTGCGACCTGCAGGAGGGGAGCTGGACATGCCCCAGCTCGTCGTTGTATGTATAATCCTCTTGCACGGCTTTTTTAATAATGAGAGTCTTACGATGCGGCCATGGTGTAGGTGGGCAGCCAATCGGCGGGCAAATCGAGTGTCCTAGAAACGTATGTTATTTCTTTGGTTACTTGAACAAAATTGACCAGTTTGTAGTATTGTTGGACGCGACTTTCTTCCTCGAGGGCAGGGAATCGTCACACGACGACCCCTTGTTCTGCAACTTATTCACACACCCATTCCTACAGAACCGTCACCTAATGCACCGCCATATACAGAATGGGCCCAATTCCTCCATATAGACAAGATTTTCACGGACTTCAACGAGATTCGCAAGGAGATTGAACAGGAAACGTTCCGAGTCGCTGGACAGAACAAGGGTGTTAGCAAGTTGCCGATATCGCTGAGGATATACAGCCCAGACGTTTTGGATTTGACATTGGTCGATCTTCCAGGTTTGACAAAAGTGCGTGTCATCAGCGGAAAACGTCAGAATCGCCATTTCTAATAAATCGTCAATGTCAACTTCTAGATCCCTGTCGGTGACCAACCCAGTGATATCGAGCGGCAAATTCGTAATCTCATCCTTGATTACATTTCAAAACCTAATAGGTTTGTGTCGTTCCCTGTTTCATGAGGACGAATGTCACAAGTCCCTTCATAGCGTTATCCTATCTGTGTCACCGGCCAACGTCGACCTCGCGAACTCTGAATCACTCAAGCTCGCTCGCCAAGTCGATCCACAAGGGCGACGCACCATCGGCGTGTTGACAAAACTGGACCTCATGGATGCCGGCACCAACGCTCTCGATATCCTCACAGGGCGTGTTTACCCGCTCAAATTGGGTTTCATCGGTGTCGTCAATCGTAGCCAGCAGGATATCAATTCGGAGAAGAGCATGTCGGATGCGCTCGAGAGTGAAAATGAGTTTTTCAGAAGCCATCCCGCTTACCGGAATATCTCACACAAGAATGGAACGAAGTATCTAGCCAAGTCGCTTAACCAGGTCCGTTGGCTGTTTCTTACGTCGACGAAGAAATATCGACAATATCATTCGTAGGTACTGATGAACCATATCCGCGAAAAACTCCCGGACATGAAAGCGCGGCTGAACACGTTGATGGGCCAAGCTGAGCAAGAGCTCAACTCGTTTGGTGATTCTGCTATCTTCGGGGACAAGAACCAGGCAAGTACCCACTTTTGAATCTTCTCTCGATATGCCTTTTTCATTCCCGTAACAGCAAGGATCGTTGATCCTTCGCCTCATGACTCAATTTGCGCGCGATTTTGTCGCATCGATCGAGGGCACAAAAATTGATATCTCAACGAAAGAACTTTCTGGAGGTGCACGGATATATTACATCTTCAACGATGTCTTTGGCCAGGCGCTTGCTTCAATTGACGCGACTCATAACCTTGAGAACCAAGATATCCGAACGGCCATCCGCAACTCTACTGGACCTCGGCCCAGTCTGTTTGTACCCGAGATTGCTTTTGACCTGCTGGTGAAGCCTCAGATTAAACTCCTGGAGGCGCCAAGTCTACGCTGTGTAGAGCTCGTATATGAGGAGCTGGTGAAGATCTGTCATAATTGTACAAGTGCGGTACGTGTCAAAAAGGGATTACCCATTCTAGGTCTCTCAAATCTCTCCCTCCCTTGATAGGAGCTTCAAAGGTTCCCTAGGCTACATGCACAGCTGATTGAGACTGTGTCGGAACTGCTCCGTGAACGTTTGGGTCCTACATCCGACTATGCTCAGAGCTTGATTGAGATCCAAGCAGCCTACATCAACACCAACCATCCCGCGTTCATCTCCGGTTCTGCGCTTGCGGCACAACAAAATAACACCCCTCAGCGACCACCTGCTCCTCCCCGGGTACGTACTTCCTTTGGTTGAACTCACGGTCTCATCCGAAGCTGATGCTACTCCGTATAGCCAACATCCACCGAACCCACAATCAATGGGCTGTCACCAGAAGAGGAGGATGAGACTCCTTCAGAAGATAGTATCTTTCCCCCACGAGACTCACGCTCCGTCTCATCGACCATGCATGACCGCTCACGGTCCAATATCGCAAGTAGCACTACCACCCCTTCCCTGGCTGCAGGCACAGGGACCGTCGGCAAACGCTCCTCATCACGAAGCCGGCACTCGAGCCAAAACCAATCACAAACCCAAAACGCACGCGATCACCACCGCGACCGACCGCAATCGGGACCAGTCCCCAACGGCAGTGGCTCATCCCCCACCGCACGCGAAACATTCCTAAACTACTTCTTTGGTCAAAATGGACCCGGTCCGATCTCGGGGTCGAGTGTCGAGAGGAGCCAGCACGCGGTGCATGCAGGTGGACAGAACGCGATCGTTCCTGTGGGCAGGGACGTGAGCGGGACGGAAACTGCGCTGTCGCAAGGGTTGATGGCAGGCAAACGGGGTATTGATGGAAATAGTGCAGCGTATGATATGAAGAGCTTGGGCAAGCATATTGAAGCTGTGAGTACATAGTGCCTTTTTCTGGTTTGGATTAGCCAAGACGAACTGACATCGACTGATTCACTTCTTTTCTTTTCTTTTTTTTTCTGCAGGTTTCGGTGGATGGCACTCACATGACACAAAGAGAAGAGATGGAGACGACTCTCATTCGTTCGCTTATCGCTTCGTATTTCAATATCGTGCGCCAGAGCATCCAAGATCTGGTTCCAAAAGCGATCATGCATCTGCTCGTCAATCACACCTCACAACATGTCCAGAACCGCCTGGTGTCGTCGCTGTACAAGCCTGACCTATTCGCGGACTTGCTCAATGAGGATGAAGCACTTGTGGCGGAACGCGTTCGCGTGAAGACGTTGTTGGACGCGTATAAGGAGGCGTTCAAGATTCTCTCGGACGTTAATTTGAAGTCGACATAGAGAGGGAGAATGGAAATATATCATTGACTATAGCTTACACCATCTTGGGTTCTGGTTACCCCGGGCCCGCCTAGTAGCAGTTTGACTGCATCTCGAAAATATACAAACAATTAGTTTTGTGCATCTTGGGCGCCGATCTGTTGGCACGACGAATTAGTTACTTAAACCAACCAATCACCGTATGCATGTCTTCTGCGATCATCACCCGATTCAGATGATGAAATGAGTGAAGTGGGGCAGCCCACAAAGCCGTATCATTCATGTACTTATTATATACCATCTGTAAGTACCGGACATAATCAATCGTATCATACGACGTGGAGAGCGCGCAAGCGCGATGATCACCCGAACCACGCAACACAACCAGCAAGAGGGAAAACAAGCAGACGGCGGAACAGGGAGGCAAGAGAGGTCGATATCTTCCCAGCTGTTTGAAAGCATGGGAGACACCGACCGCACATTCAAAAGTGCATAGAGCCAATAGAAGAGCCAATAGACCTCTAGATAGCTTGTTGGGGTTTTTATGGGTCGGCATCGGCAGCGGGCGTCGAAGTCTCAATAACAGTAGTACCCTTCACAGCAACCCACTTGTCCTTAGCCTCTTTTACTGTTTCTTTTTTTCCCTCGGGTTTCTCCGCGTCGTCATCCGACGTGATACTCTCTTCAGTGTCAGCGTCGACACCCGTACCCTCGGATTCTGAAGAGGCGGACGACTCTGTGGTCGATGTATCCTCTGCTGGTGAAGCTGTTTCAGTGGGAGTCGAAGAGGTAGTGATTGTAGAAGAGCTACTCTTCGCCGCCTCCTTGGCTGCAACCTCCTTGGCGAGCTGCTGCTGCTTCTTGACCTTGGCGCGAGCCTCTTTGCGCTCGAGTTTCTAGAAGACAAGTATAAGCGACCAGGCATCTGACAGACAAACCATGATCTTACCTCGGTGGTTTCCTTTTGCTCTTTCTTTGTGAAGGTGTCAATAGAACGGAATGCGCTTACTCAAAATGGAGGAAATTACCTCTTTCGCTTCCTTCTCCTCTTTCTGTTCAAAGATCATCAGTCACTTGAGATCGTTGGTAGATAGTTCGAAGTCTGAAAATGAAGTACCTCTTTCTTCTCCTTCTCTTCGGCTTCCTGCTTTTCTTTGGCTTCGCGCTGATGTCAAGATGAGGACTCAAACATAGACTAGATCTAGTGATATTTGAAAGATACCTCAGCCTTTTCTTTTCTCAACTTCTCGCGAGTTTCACGTTCTTGAACGATCCACTCCTCCACTTCGTCAACACATTCACGGGGACGAGTCTTGTTCTTGAGAAGATACCCTTGCAGGGCAGCAACCTAATGACAAGAAACGTTAACGAGAACAAGCTGTGTCTCAGAGTCATTAGGCTCACGCTCAACTCATCCTCAGGAATCGCCGCGGCGAAGCGTTTCGCAAGCTCAGATATTTCTTCCTCACTTAATAATGGAATGACATGGGCAGAGGCTTTGCGTTTGGGGAGGGGAAGATTCGTCTGTGAAGCATCTGAGGGCGCGGCATCGAATGCCGCGCTACTGTTACTCGCAGGCTTACAGGGGAAGAAGCACTTGAAGATGCCCTCGGCTTGCCATTTCGTTGCGTGTGTGAAGTTCACCCAGACATCCATGCGACCCGGCCGTGAAAGCGCAGGATCAAGGCGCTCAATGTGGTTTGTTGTGGCAAACAGAAGGCTATACACGTCATTCATTAATCAATCACTAGTGTGATGGAACGAAAGCATGAGACATACCGGCCCTCTGCGGCTGCTACTCCATCAAGGCTATTCAGTAGGCCGCTCAAACTCAGGGTAGAACCATCAGTAGTCTCAGTAGTATTATTAGAAGTGGATGATATCGTGGCAATGGGCGCTCCGGTAGATGAGGAATCACGGCTTACTGAACGCGTGAATGCCGCGTCCAGATCTTCCAAAAGCAAGATGCATCTGTGAGAAGATGATCATCAGTCAAGGCTTAATGGTCCAAGAAAAGGAAGATACCTTGACGGTACATGCCCCATTAATGTGGTTAATGTATTATCACTCATTCTATAAGTGAATGAGTTGAATTACGTCTAGAAGATGATAAGAATCCTGACCCCTTGGAAGAGAGGGAGACGACGTAGATGTCAAGACCCAACTCGCCAGCTAAAGAATGGATAAGGGAGGTTTTGCCGCTATTTAACGCTTTTAGTCGTGATTAAGGCATCAGAAAAAGAGACAGACCTCCCAGGTACCCCGTGGAGTAGATAACCTCTACGGAAAGGAATACCTGGGTTATAAATATCAAATTTATTCATTCATGAAGGTGCAGACGCGTGCGTTACAAACCTCGCTCCGCATACCACTCCTCCGAGGCAAGGAAATCCTTGCAGTCAGCCAAAAGCATATCCTTTACACCAGGTTGAAGTACAATGGAACTCATAGGCCTTTTTTGTCTAGCACCATTCCAGCGCCAGCATTGGTAAGTGCTAAGAAAGAATCTAAGATTGTCACGTCCCAAACGACCAATGAAAGGCTTACGTGTCGGCCATGAATATATGGACACGGTGTTCGGCATCTTTCTCGTATTCACGTTTCGCTTCGAGAACGAGCTTTTTAAGAATATCATTGTTGCGTGCAACAACACTAAAATGTTCTTGAGTAAGCCCTGCAATCACCGGTCACGACGGATATGACGCCACGCATACCTGATCTTGAGAGCTGAGCCCTGCCCGTAATCGGGGTAGCGTTTAGTGCGCGTAATCTACCGAAAATATCACTAGTAAGCAGACCTGTTCATTCAGAAGTGGAGCAGCTCACCCTTAGCCAATGGCCACGGTAATATATTGTATGCGTGGTGTCTATTGTTGTGGTTTTAGTATGCAAAGGAAAGAGAGGGAAGTACCACTCACCGACGCTTGGCATGAATGCAACTTTGCGCTTTCGGCGTCCATGAACCAAATCATCATCCTCGTCCTCTTCATCCTCTAAATCACCAGTTGTCGACTGTGTCACGCCACTACGTCCAACGGACCGGGTAGTTATTTCAAATTCTCTGCTACGACCCCAAGCAGGTTGCTAAGGAGTCGAAGTAAATCAGTCAAGTATACGCATTAGGAAGTGTACTCCTATATCTACCTTGGAAAGCCAGTGCATTAACCTGAACAGGGGACCACTTTAAGGCATATAAGAAGGTAAGATGAACATGAAACATACCAGTCATAAGGATAATCCTCCTGGCTGAAATGTGCTGTCAGAAAGAAAGCTAGGGGGAAGGAGATTAGGTGAAAAGGCATTGAATGCCGAAGCTCGTGGGGTTTGCATACAGTCTATGAAGCCATTCCAGGCTGAAACAGAAACACGGCGAGCGGTCTCAACAGTTCCACCAATAACAACGAGTTTCTGAGAGTAAATGAGTCACAAAGGGTATTGTCAGTAGCCGAGAGACGTACGAGAGTGTCCTGGATGGCCCCAGTGTTCATGCCCAGGGGCGAAAGCATGTTCTTGATTGCGTCCATGAGGATTGGACGTGGCGGAGGTTGACTCACAAGGGAGAGAAAGAGAGGGAGGTATTGATATTTACGCGTCGGCCTTATATGGAATTGATACGTGCCTCGTGGTTGAAGAAGGCAGGGTAGCGTCTATACTTGAATTGAGTCCGCGGCACATATCCCACTTCGGTGTACCTATTTCCGAACTTTTCGAATCTCAGCCTGCCGCAATCACAAGGAGTCAACACAAGTCAACGGTGTCAAGAAGCGCCCAAAGAAACGGTTTCAGTTGTGTCGCTCCCGTAGAATGTCTTGACATTTGGTCCGCCGGCTCCTTCTATTGAAAATTCAGAAAAAATCTTGACTCTACCCGCCGTCGGAATTACGTTTCACCATTCATCTTGGTCGAACCTGAAGTGGCGAGCCGCCGAGTTAAGTGGACCCTGTCATGGTTGATCTGGACCTGACGTGATACCAGATGGTTAACTCTAAGGATGCCAGCGCTTATGGAAGTGGAGAGGCGTCGTAAACAGTTTCTGAGACAGCGCGTGTAGGTCATATGGATCCAGCGAGTCCGGTTGAAAGCGAGGAAGGTATTTTATAGGTTGATGCTTAGCATATATTACGGGTTCATTTGATGAGGAGAACCACTAAATTTAGTTCAATCAATTGCTGACATTTGTCTCAACTCCGATATCTTGTTCAAACCGACCTCCATAACATATAATATAAACTTCGAGTATGTGGCTTTGTTGCGAATATAGTCCTCGTCGACTGTTGTTGAGCATACTGATACGTTTCGCTTGGCTGCAGCTTTGAGTTCATCAGTTTTCTGGACGCTGGGATCACATTGATAAAAGGTGACTATGGAAAGATGCAATGAGGATGAGTTGTCCTTGGGGGTTCTGCCCTGTCCTGCGCACGTGATTTCCCACGAGGATTATCGCCTTCCAAAATCTTACGGAAACCAGCCGCAGCTGGCCGTACGTGTCCAACTCCGAGGTTACAATACGGCCTCATTTAAGTCGTAAAATCTCTATCTTGGCCTCATTTTCAGCTTTGTCTCCACGAAGATTCGGACCGAACCGTTTCGCGTGTTGTGCATTGGGGCAGCGCAGCCACTCTTCTCCATTCTGTCCTTAGGAGAGCTTATTTAAAGGGTGCACATGACAATGGTTTCTCACAACCGCGCTGTTTTCACCGGCACAACAGTATGATTGTGCAACATTGCCAAATAGGTACGACAAAGTGCTCTCAGACAAAATTTTCGACCACGGGCGTCTATCTCTTACAGTGACAGGTTCAAGTCTTTACTAGAGCTGAGATAGACACATAGACTGTGGCGCAGCCACCGCATTGCGCCAAGGACAATTATTGTCATTTCGCACTCCATGCGCTCATGCAAAGGGGCACCACTTGAAGCTTGAAGGAGTAAGGTGGATTTGGGGTGGGTGCGGACCGGCCCTGTGCCCGCAAGTTGCCAGATAATCTTCCGTGGTACCGGATTTTCCGGAATGTCACCAACAAACTTGACTTTGTTGTGCCACGTATACTGTTGGCATCTCTAAAATGATGTTGAGTATGCAATGTATTGGCCCCTGGAATAGAAGTGACCCGAAATCTCACACCTAATGTAGAGCCGTCCATGCTTCTTTGTGATTCTAGGGCATAAACTAGACTTTAAGTGATGTAATGAGTCATATACTTATGTTGGAGAGTGATCTAATCTCGTTTTAGTACAAGTATTCTTCGAAAGGATTCCGATGGATCAACTCAACGTAGATCCAACATGGAAGACTAACAGAAATAGTTACTGGTAGTACACATCCGGAAGTTTAAGGTCGGGTTTAAGTTGCCTGGTAATGAATGGAGGTACGTCAATGACTTCAAAGACGACGCACTAGTACCGGCGCACATCGCCATCAGTGGCAATTTCGTGTTCATCATTGAGTGGCAACCCGACGCCTGGTCACATGTATGCTGCATGTACCATCCCCCTTCGAGTTCGTCCTAAGCAGGAGCTGAGGGTTCTGACCCCTAGCTCCGATGAGGATATCCAAAGAGCCTGTTTACCGACGAGAGTCTCAATTCGGGCCGTATTGCCCCAAGCATGCATATAGCGCGGATATGAGCCAGGATGCCAGAATAGCGTCGCCCCCTAAGTACTATAGGCACAGTGAATAGGCGAAGTCTGGGAGAAATGAGTATAAAGTATGAGGTAATCTTGACATTCATTTGTAATCCTTGAAAGGTGGTGGCCCCTGACATAAAAAATGATCAGAGAACCAGAATTAGGAGGACATACTCACATATATGCTTGCTTGTTGATGACAAGATGAAACGACTGTCTGCCCTTGATCCTCCTAGAGACTTTTTTCTTTGGTTTTGCTCGAGTCCATAGCTCATATATCGATGTTTTTCAAGTATTCAACCTTCTGCGACATTTCCTCAACTTAGAAAGGACAGATATTCACACGGCGATTCTGAGGAATGGAAGCGAAGGATCTTCAACTGGATAACTCATCAACGTCTCACAGCACTACCACAACTGGCAGTATTGACCTCACGCGCAAATCATAAGAAAAAAGGTACATGAGAAGCAGACATAACGTGGGTTCGACCGTACTATGTCGTAAAGTCGAAGGGTCCGAATGGCCACATGAGAATGAAGAATCTCCGTGTGATTTCGCTCTTTTGTGCCTGGGTGGGAATTCTGACTTGCTGAAGGGCCCCCAAATGCTCGGCACTTATGTGGAGACAAAGAGAACCAAAATCATGGACATAGTATAGAATACTCGTGATGGAAGTACTGTGAGGTTGAATCGGGACCGCGGTGGTGCGTTGGACAGATTAGCGCTTGTGTCGTAAAAGAGCGTAGGCAAAGGATTAAGCTATGTAGCCACTCGCAAGAAGCCGTGATGCAGAAGGGTCGTTGTTCCTGAGAGCTCAAGCGCTTAAGAGCCTCTCAAACAGCGCACAAACAGATACGACACAGAAATCAAACATTCTTCACGTTCTTGGAACTTTAACTGTTTGAAATACTAAGATTGTTGGGCACAGTCCCCATGTCCATGGAGATCCATCCCGAAAACCAGATAGCTGCATTAGAGGGAATTTATAAACACATCAGGTCGTAAGGTCATCTAGTCCACAATTAGCGGTATCATTTCGAGAAAGAGCATCAGACCTACCTAAGAACAACAAACGTCTTGTATTAGTCTCTTCGCTGCAGTAGCGAACCTAGTTCCATTCCCTCCAATGCCTCATCTTCTGTTGCCTGAACAAGAGGCACATTCAGACCCTCCGACATCTCCCTCTTCACACACAATTGTTCAGCCATACTAACTGTCAATATAGACCCCACAATCATGATGAGCCAGAAGAAGCCGGACGTAGGTATGGAGGCCGAATAATAGCTCGTTAAAACGAAATGGTTGAACAGCAGTGTCAGCGTGAAATCAAGGATCAATCGGGGCCGTCGTACGAGAGTATAAAGATAAAAGATGCTACAAGACGAAGTCCCAATCCAACTTGAGCAAATCATGAGTGAAGCAAGAGTCGACGTGGTACGTACTCCGCAGAACATGAGACGAGCCAGCATAACGCGATGATCCAGCCACGCATAGGGTCCACCCTTCCATCCCATCTATCTTCTTGCAACCCATAACCAATCTTCTTCCCTCCACTCCAAGCCCACGATCTCCCTCCGCGGGCTCCATATATCCCACGAACCGTCGGCCGGCCTGCCATTTCTCGCCAGTCCATGATCATCCCTGTACAGCACACGCTTGTCAAGTGACTAGCCACGAAGTAATCGCTAGACTCACCAATGTTGGCCGCTCCTCCCTCATATGTTAGAGACGTTGGTTCGGAAAATACGGCAAGTAATGGGGGGACCAAGATTGATAATGTAAGATAATGAAGAGTCTGCATTGATACAATCTAGAAATTGTTTACATTCACTCCAATGTGCCATATGTACGTTTCGTCAAGTTACGGTACTCACTTGAGAGATAAGAAGAATAGGGTCCCAGTTCGTATTCGTGTTTCGTTTCGGCGCCATGCTGGCTAGGTGCAAGGAAGAGAAAGACTATAATAATGGACGTCGTTAGGCTCACTGAGTTGCCATGCAGTCACGGTGGTAATAAGAACAATGAGTCTAGGGTTAGGGTTCGTTGACAGTTTCACGCCGCGCCAGGGATCTGGTCGACTGAACTTGAATGTTCAACGCTTAGTGCATAGCCTGCTGCGCTGCGTTGACGAGTACAACCAGTGCTTAATCGTCTTCTTACAACCATGTCCAGCTCGCCGTATGAGCGACTCCCGGACAGGGACACTAGTGTTACTGCATCGGGCTCAACTCTCACCAACTTGAATAGTCAATTAGCGCTCAGTGCACGGCCCGAGACTTACTACGGAGAGGGCCCTTCTGACCCACCAAGCTCAGACGATGAGGATGACCAGGAAACTGGAGGACTTCTGGACAAGCATGTTGTGCCGTCTAGCCCAAATATAGCGGAGCGTGGGGGTGTGTCTGCGTTGGGTTCGGGGCACACGAGAGATGATGATTCAGACTTGAAGAAGCGAAAGGATGTATGTTGAATAAGGACGCTTCATTCGAGTATTTCTTGAAGTGTCTTCGCGTGCCATTTTCTCGTCCAAACTGCAGGATTCTAATCTATATCATATGACAGTGGTTTTCGTCTGTTCGGCTTTTGGGCGTCCTGCTCTTCATTATCATCCTGGGGGCCTCTTTCATTGGCTACTCTGCTGCCCGGTCATACAAGACAACTGTGTTGTACCGTACCGGCTCGCATAAACTTACTATGGACCATATGTTCAATGGAACTTTCACTGTAGATCAGAAGCGTGTCAACTGGGTACCCGAGGGTACGTTGTGTATTGCTGTCCCCCTACCTTGATCTAAGTTTGCTTCAATAGCCGGCGATGGCGTGTTTTCACTCTTTGAACATGGGGACCTCAAACTCGTTGACTTAAAAACGAATACTACGAAAGTCCTGGTGTCTTCCAAGGATATCAAGAATGTTAGGCCCCTTTTTATTTTGGAGATGATAGTATGCAAGACTACGTTGCTTATTACAATACACAGGAAAATGGCGCACAACTTGTTTGGTTTTCCTGGGTACTATCACCAGATATGAAATATATCCTGTTGAAGGCAGACTATCGCAAGGTCAGTATGAGTACGGATCTTTCTATCATGCAATTGATCTCTTTCCATTACAAGCAATGGCGTTGGTCGACATTTGGAAATTATTATGTTCATGACATAGCGGAAAAGATTACCCATCCTATCATACCGCCTACCCATCCTTCTAATACTGCCTATGCTACATGGGCACCACAAGGACATTCTATTGCCTACGTCGCAGAAAATGATCTATACGTACTCTCTACACCAACGTATGTCCCTCAACTCATTCTTTCACTCCATTCTAACAATCTTCGCAAAGTTCAACCCCCATCCGCGTCACCTCATCAGGAAACGCTTCTCTGTTCCACGGCGTTCCCGACTGGGTCTACGAAGAAGAAATCCTCTCCGCCGACTTTGCTCTTTGGTGGTCCCCGGACGCCACTAAGCTCGCCTTCCTCGTATTTGACGAAACCGACGTCGATACCTACAACTTCCCTATTTACAATCCCACTGATAACAACGACGCCGTCATTCCGTATACGAGCGACGTCAGGATGAAATACCCTAAGCCCGGGTACAACAACCCTCTCGTCTCTGTACATGTGTTCAACCTCCAGCAACATCTTGCAGACGCTGCGTCAGGCACTGTAACAGGCGCGGAATTCCCTGCTGCTCAGAATACATATGAGTTGGAGTGGTCGGATCGGCATCCCAAGGAGGACAGTGTCATTCTTGAGGTTGCGTGGGTTGGAAACTCGTCGCTGATCGTAAAAGAGGTGAACCGGAACGCGGACGACGGAAATGTCGTGTTGTTTGATATTACTCAATCGACTTCGTGGTCGCAAGGAAAGGTTGTTCGAAAGCTTGGAAAGAAAGGTGAGGAGGGAGACAGAGGATGGATAGATCATGTGAGCCCTCTGCGGTGATTTTTGAATCCGAAACTTAGCCATCCTCTCGGATTATTAGGACCAAACCATCCGCCCGCTTCCTGCAAATATTATTTCTGGAGGGGCAGGGGGCTATATTGATATTGTGCCTACTCCAGAAGGATACAATCATATCGCGCTTTTCAGCCCTGCGAGCTCCGGAATCCCCAATTTCCTCACCAGTGGTAGTTGGGAAGTCACTGGTGGCATTCAAGGCATTAATGTCGAGAAGGCTGTGGTGTGAGTCTTGATTATTTATAACCGAGTTTGGTCTGGACCGTTGCTGCAGGTACTTCGAGGCTGCAAATCCTTCATCCGTTGAACGCCATATATACTCGGTACCTCTGCCCAAGGGTCTTCCGTTCAAGAGTGTAGAACCAACCGCATTGACGGATGTGACGAAGCCAGCCTTCTATTCGACTAGCTTCTCCCCGGGCGCCGACTACTATTTATTGAATTTTCAAGGACCGACGATCCCATGGCAGAAGATCGTCCAAGTGGGCAACTCCTGTAAGTCATTCAATTATCACATGATTGACTCTCGACTCGTACGCTCCTCTGTAGCTTTCGAGCATACTTTGACCAAGAACGAATGGCTTGCTAACGTTACTATGGAGTACGAGGCGCCAACAATCGTGCGCTCTACCATCATCAGTGACGGTTACGGTTAGTGTTCAGTCAAAATGAGGTTGTTAATCAGTGGCTGAAACTGTCCGACATCGTGCACGCATAGAACTAAACGTGCAAGAGCTTCGACCGCCGCGTATGGATGATTCTGGACGCGTCAAGTACCCAGTTCTATTCCGGGTGTACGTTGCCCCTCCTCGGATATTCAATACCTATCTATGAATACTCACCTTATGCTCTAGCTATGGCGGCCCCAATAGCCAGATGGTCGACCTTAAGTTTGCACGGACTTGGCACGACTATCTTGCCTGCGCGCTGTCGTACATCATCGTGACTGTTGACGGGCGTGGCACGGGATACAAGGGACGCCATTTGAGGAATCCTGTGAAGGATAACCTGGGCTTCTATGAAACAATTGACCAGATCAATGCTGCAAAGTACGTGGAGAATACCGATTAATCTCCAATTCCTTGATGTCAGTGTTCAATGTCCAGGATCTGGGCCGCGAAGGAATATGTAGATAGGAAACGTATCGGAATTTGGGGCTGGGTCAGTCCTCCGTATGGTTCTTTGGGAGAAGCTAATCGGTAAATGTAGTCGTATGGTGGCTTTATGGCTTCAAAGGTTGTAGAAGCCACCGCGGGCGTACATTCTTTGTCGATGGCGGTTGCTGTTCGTAACATGTGCTTTCAAACTTTATGTTCCGTATCGGACTCACTGTTTAACACATTTCACACAGCCTGTAACCAGCTGGCGGTTGTATGGTGAGCACATGGGCGCCGACACTCTCCTCTCACACGAGCCCATCAGTTAACAGAAAGATTTCAGATTCCATATACACAGAGCGCTACATGAATCTGCCACAACTCAATCCAGGGGGTTACATCAACGCGTCAATCTCGAATGTGACTGGCTTCCATCAGGTCGACTTTCTATTGGCTCATGGAAGCGGTGACGACAATGTACATTACGCGAACTCGGCCCACTTGCTTGATATGTTTACTAAGGCCCAGGTCCGGAATTTCAGATTTAGGATGTTCACTGATAGGTGGGTCTAAGTCGTTGCCATCTGACCATTGCCGAGAGAAGTGCTGATTGGCTGACCGGGATTCGCCACTACTCGGCTTCCACCAACAGTGATCATTCCATCTCACGTCGAGGGGCCAACAGGGAGGTGTATCAGTTCATGACTGACTTCTTGGTCGAGAAGTGGGGCAAAGGGGGGCGCCGACGGGGTTGGTAGGGCCGGCGGGACGTCGGAGGAGCCTACATATATACGCAGGATTAAATAAGTGATGCTGTGCAGAAATCAATCTAGATTGGTCTCGACCATTTGTGATCAAAGTATTTGGAACCCGGGGTCTAGAACAAATAGGGTCCAGAATGGACGATCACTGGGATAAATATGCAAAAGCTCTTATGAGAAATGTGAGCGAATCAATGCCCTTCCCTGTCTCTTTTAACAATCAGAACCACAGAATGCAATTGCAAGCGCCGACGCTGCGCAAACGAGAACGTCCAAGAGGCCTATGGAAGGCTCGAGTGATGCCACCCCGGCTCCCGGCGGGGAATGACCACGAAAGGAAACCCCCCGGCGAAGACTACCAGTCCGACAACGACCACAGCGACGCCTCTTCCCTTTCGTCCTCCTCGTCAAAGATACTACGCTACTCCGCTTCTCTCGATTCCCTCAGTTCCCTCAGCGACGTAGAGCAGATATACTACTGGGACTACTCTCGTGGTTGCAGCCCAGACCCAAATCGTGTAAATAGTTGGAAAACTTCACAAAAAATTATGGATGTCTCTTCCATCGTTGGACCAGGTGATTCGGCTGAAAACTCCTCCTGGACTTATAACGACTGGGAAGATCTGAAAGATCTCTTTGTGCAAGCTATTGATCAGTTTGAAAGTGCGCATGGCTCAATCGATTTGGGGTTTTGACTAAATGGCAGATTATGTAGACGCTAGTCCCGCAGAAGCATTGTCCGTCATACGAGGCGTCATTCACGAGTGTCACAGATTCATGTTGGTATACCCGGATCCATCTGTACTCCTGACAAACCCCCCGCCGAAGCACCGCATATCCGGAACAACATCACCACCCGATGAGGCAATCTCGAGTGTTTTGTTAAGTCCTGTGCTGACGACACAACATAAATGGTAGGCCCTGTCTAAATTGGTTTTGGATTGGAAATCGATGAAGAAAATTTTCACAGTAAATGTGTCGAACTACCTACTGCCTTTCACGTCGTTCTAGGCACCGTGCTCTTCATGTTCGGCAATTTGGTCGACCAGGATCCCGCGCAAGCTGTTGACGGTGAACCTGACACGCCCCTTCCTTATTGGCTCGCCGCTCTCGATGTCTTTGAGACAGGTGAAAACTTACCTATTCGCACCAGCGGACGCGGTGCTGAGGTTCCCGACGACTGGGAACTGGCCATCGTCTGGGGACGTACCCTCGTTGCCATTGCGGAGCAAATGGTGACTCACAAAGTAGAAGCTCGCAGCGAAGGCACTAGCGCCACAAGTGATGAGCCCCCCCTTTCCCAAGTGTTTGGAGAAGATCCCGAGTGGCCTCCGGAATCGCCCTTCTCTCTGATCGTAAGCCGCCGCCCGCCAATCACCCGGCGCATGACCCTCTCTTCTGCGTCCGCCCACGAACTCATGACTCTAGCCATGGATCAATTCTCGCGCGGCATATTTCGGATGCCACACCACGCTCACCAGGCGCAGACCCTGCCCCTGTGCGTAGAGACGTTCTCGCGGGCTAAAGAACTCTTCCAGGTTGCTTCTGACGTCCTGTCAGTTGCGGAAAAGCTCACCTTGCCGACGGAGCGCCACTTCTGGGCGACGTGGGCGGACAGCATTTTCAATCAGATGAAGATGGAGGTGGACATGGATGCATGGCGGAGCCCGATCAACCGCGCCAGAGGGCGTTGTTGGCTTGTCGTGGGAACCGCGCGCGCAGAAGAATTCGAGGCCGCTATGGAAGAATTCGATGCGAGCCTTGTGGACTCGCCGGAAGCGCGCGAGGCTCGGGAGGGGTTGCTCAAAGCTCTGGCTTTCTTTGAGCGTGCAAAAGGCTCCGCTAACTATGAGGAGCTCGGTGATGAGGATGCTTCGGAGTTACGGAAGTTGTTGGCGGAGACATTGCTAGATCTTGGCAATCTGGCACCGACGAGAGAGGAGCAGGAGGAATATTACAGCCGAGCAAAGGAAGAGGGTGGCCAAGATTATCTAATGGATGAGGACTCTGACTATGAGCGCGACTCTGATGGAGATGAGCTAATGGATGACAGCTGAGTGGCGGATTTGGATTTCAGTTCTCGCCAGCATGATATCTTGCTTTCTTATTGGTCCAAATATACCACTTACATGCCTTTATCGCTTCACTATCCGACTGGTTACTGCAATTGTATTATATCACTTGGCATTAGTCTATGTATGTCCTATCATGATCTAAATTTCAGCCTTCTTGCTGTTTCTACGCGGAGGCCTGTCTCCACAGATCATTATCATGACATATGGAGAGTCTGGCCCTGGCCCAGAACTCATCGGGCAGTGTTCCGTGTCGACGCCACCCACCTGATCATGTCGGAGGTACTCCAAAAGCGGACTTAAAATAATCACCAGCAAATGAACGGTCACGCAAGCGCGTGGACAACGGCCTCAAACGTGGTGAAAGTGACCATATTGACTGGAATGGCTCTAGATTGCAGCCAGAACAGAACACCATCAAGTTCTTTGAATTGTTTCATAATTAGAATAGACTTACCGAAGTAGAGTAGGGGCCAGACCACGGAAGAACACGCTGATGCCTTCTGCCCGGTATGAATGAATTATTGTGGAGACGGTGTTCCGGTAAGGGTTGTATTTTTGCGTGCTGAGATTGGGAGGGCTAGATGAAGAGAAGTATGTTCATGGCAAACTCAGCATGATAAAACCGCAACGGCGAACCGCGGAGTGCTATGATCGGTTCCTTGTATGCGAGTCTTGACAACATCAAATGGAAAAGTCACCACCCATCCAACTGGGACAAAGGATGAAGTTTCCCCATTCGAGATCAAATAGATGGGTACGTACAAACCCCGGCGACCCCACCGGCTATGAGCATAGTCCACCAGACGGGGCCTGTGCTGGATGCCTTGCTTTCTGCAGAGCCTTCTGCCAGAGGTGACAGCACCCGACAAGTCGCTTCGTACTGATACATACTCATCAATTAAGGCTACCCCAAGGAAATGGACCGACACACGGAAAGAAAATACGCCCCGTATCCAGTATCTCTCAAAGCCGTTGGAGTAAGTCCACGATAGAGACCAGGTAACCCGGAAGTTCTAAGGATTTGAAGTGCAGTACTATAAACAGAAGCAGTTTTTTCAAGACAATTCTGCTGTCTGATCTTGATTAACTCAATAGGCGTGCTCAAGAACCTCGTGGGCTCATCAGCACAGGAGGACCACTGCCAACGACTCAACGAAAAGGCTCACGAAGATACGATGCCAGTACCTATGCCCGCAAGCGTGATCTGGGTGAGGGTAGGTGTGGCTTCATTATGATCTAACTGTGATTTCATAAAAAAGCGGTACGAAGCAAACACGAGGCCATTCAGGAGAGCGCTCGAGGCCTGTCGAAGAAATGATCAGTCATCTAAGTTACCTCAAAATGTTTGATGAAATGGAAAGAGAAGTACCAGCGGTGAGGTGATACCTTTATATAAACCGACAAACCTCTCTTCACGTATAATGGTAGAAACCGCGTTAAGTGTGGAACGATATTTGATGGCCGTGTTCGGATTTTGAAAGCGAACTTTGACTAGAAAGTACGCGTCATTGATGAGCAATGGTACCGGTGACATTGTACCCATTTCTTTTTAGCAGCGACGTCATTGGATGCTTACCTGTGTCTAATGGGAAGCCCACAACCAGGCTGCTTATGCCCTATTCTATGCGTTAACTAGGCACAGGAGATAGCATGAAAAGCTGTGAAATTTACCGCTGCAGTTCCAGCCAGAAAGTCGACGGTAGGATCAAGCTCAACTGTCGGTGACGTCGCCGTCCAATTGCATTCCATTTGATTTCGAGAGCCAATCAAAGAAATTCGAATTCGCTACGTACCTTTTCCCTCCAGGAGCTCGCTCATTATATATGAATTGGTGTACTTATCCCAGACTTTTAAAGTCTATGTCTAGTAAAACCGAGTGAAGATGGCGAATTCGTGTACGCAAGTGCCCGTGGAAGTTACGGGGTTCGGTCCGGAGTCAACCATTCAATGATTGGATGATCGTTGTATGTTAGTATTTGGATTTATTATGACAAAATTGCAGAAAAAATAGTATCTGTTCACGGGCATAACATTCATTAAGAGAAGAGAGATAGGAAGATTAAATAAAAGAAAGAAAACATAGATCTGGGCTTAACCGGGAATTGAACCCGGGGCCTCCTCCAACTACGCTTTGAACCAAAGCAGGATGACTCCCGAAGGAGGAATCATACTACTAGACCATTAAGCCCTTAAAGAATTCACCTACAACGTCCCATCTATTAATTAATCCGATACGTGACTATAAATGTCGAATCTTTTTTCAGCGCGACAGCAATCAATATAGTAAATTTCTGGATCAATGGTACATCATCTAGCTGTTCTTTTTAATGCAGAAAGATGAAGTTTAGGACCCAATTGGTCAATTTCCACCAGCCAATTTCTCAATACTGGTCTGAGTCAGAGATTTAACTTTAAAACTTTAGCCACCAAAAAATTGAAGGAAAAATCATGGAAAATGGTGCAATTAACTGCTTTCAATGAGCTGAATCTTATCACAGATTTATCAAAAACTTCTCACCTATGAATAAAAAAAATCATTTGTTTTTACCCTAAATAAAAGTTTTTTTTTGACTTACATAGTGAATTGAAAGTTCTATTATAACACTTGAACCAATGATGAAACTGTATAACAACACAGTACATAGTGTGAACCTCAGAGTCAGACACATGAGTGTATGGCTGAGGGAGGTATTGATGAGCCCATGCTCTGGCTACCAAATCCACTTGAATTCTACTGACCTTTACACGCACTTACAGCTTGTCTTTTTTTTTTGACCAGTGTGATTGACAAGCAGGTATCAATGAGTAACTTGATGGGAAGAGGCTGAGGGAGGTTGATCTTGGGAAGGAAGTTATGCATTTAGAGGCAGGTCATGGCCATATATTCTGCTTCTATAGTGCTAAGGGCTACAATATTTTGCCTCTTTGAAGGCTACTACAATACAGCTTCCTCAAATATGGTGAACATGTATCCAGAGGTCAATTGATGGTGATGAGCCTACTGACATGCTGACTGCTAATACCGACCATTTTTGAATTGTAGTGGTGCAAGCACCAGTCCCTGACTCACTCAAACAGTAACCTTAATTGAAATAATTAGATAATATATTATATAAGACAAGAGAACAAACACAAAATAGGCAGTTCAGCATCCATAGCAGAGTTCTTTGATTGAGAGCTGTAAGGATGCTGTGACATCCTCATGACAAAATGAAACAAGAAGTAAAGTTAAGCCTGAGATAAGGGTCATGTGACCATGCACCAGACCAATTCAGAAACTCACCTTTGTTGTTCTCTCAACTAACTTACAAACAACAAAGGTGAGGGAAAAATTATGTTATATTTCACTGTCTCTTAACTAATTTACAAACAACAAGAATAGTGTTGTCTTGTCTGTTGGTTTGTCAGATCCCACACTCATTGCCACCAATGCCACACACACACTATCAACACCAACAAGATAGCCAAACACCACTGCCACTGATGTCATCTGTTGACAATCATCTGCTTGCAGAGGTAAAGGTCTCAAAACTAAAGGACTGCCTGATGCTTACCTTGGGTTGGTTGGACATTGAGAAATTCCAGGAATGGTCTAACATGTGTCACTGGTACCTGAAGCACTCAGAGAAGAAGCCCGAGGAGATCATAAGATTTGTCATGGACAAGCCACTCTTTGTGAAATGGTATCATGCCAACCAATCACATATTGACGCCTTGTCCTTGGAAGCCTACCTGACCGAATTCATGAAATCTGCCCTCCTATGCAAATGGAGCACAGCATCTGCAATACTCTCTTATCAGCCAAGCAAGAAAACAAGTCTTTTGCAGACTGGGAAATTGAACTCAAAAACCTCAACATGTTACTGTCAAATACCAAATATACATGCTGTTTATCAGATGCAGTGCTCCATCCACAACTCGAGGCAAACATGAATCTAAATCTGCATGCCAAGCTCGATAAGACCACACTTATTACCACAACCTTTCCAGATTGGATCTGTGAGATCACAAAGCTTGACAAGGACCTGTGTGGGGAAAATGCACACACTCACAACGCTGCCTGCACCACGGAATGATAGAGGCACAAACTGCCTACAAAACACCTCCTGGATTCTCTCACATATACACAATTTCCAGCTTCAACAGGATCTAACACAAATGCCAACACCCTGCAGCTCCTGTGGCTCACAAAAGACATAAGGAAAATCCTCAAAAGTTATGAGGGTTGCACCAGATGCTGAGTACCTTACTGCAGCCATGCTGATGACCTGAATAAATGTCTGATGAAAATCAACATCTGGCTGGATCCCAAGATTTACAAGACACTCACCCTTGAGATGGCACTTGCCACCAAACCAAAAACAGTCATAGGACATGTGTATGCAGAGGAAATCCATGACAAAGACATGGACAGTGACTTGTACGTCCCTTCCTCTGAACCCTCACTTACTGGCCAACATATACACATGAAGGCCATGGTTGAACTCTCCAGCCCATCCATCCCTTCCTTTCCTATCTCTGCCAAGGCCTTGCTTGATAATGGATGTCCTTCCACAGTGATTTCTGATGCACTGATCACCTATTTGGAGCTCTATTGTTTTCCTCTGCCTAAAGAGAAGGATAATTTGATGTCTCTATTGGAATTGCTGCTACACTGCAAGGAATATGTTAAGCTGAAGCTATTAGCAGAGAAGGGAGCATGGTTATCAGGAGTCAGTAGGCTAAAATAAATGTTTGCTTACCTGTA
>JAGGAX010008432.1:0-26362 GCA_017657335.1 Termitomyces titanicus | reverse complement strand
CCACAGAAATATGTGCATTAGAAATGGCATGACAGCTTTCTTTTACACTTTTTCTGATAGAAATATGTTCCAGTGCCAGCAGTGAATTGGATCGGGATCAGAATCCATGACTAATGCATAGATAAAACTAATTTATCAAAGAAGAATGCCACGAATAAACGTACGACAAGCAAAAGTCAAGTAGGCCCCGGGAAACTCCCGCTAAAGCTTGTCCGCAAGATAGCGGATTTGAGGAGAAAATTTGGCCAAATCTCAGTCCTAACATTGCGGATTTGAGGCCTTTGGAAGGGAATCTTGGTCTGTAATATTGCGGATTTGAGGGCGAGTGGGCGACCAGTGGTTGACCACTGGGACAGAATTTTTGATGAATTTGACGACAAAATTCTGGCATTTAAATGAGGCTATAATATATACTATGTACCTACGTGGCTTAGCGTAGGAAGGACGAAAAAATGAAAATAAAAATAACATAAATAAAATAAAGTAAAAAAAAACATGAGAATTTCCCTTTGGGGATATATGTTGTCCGTTATTGCGGATTTGAGGCCTAAGAGATTGCGGATTTGAGGCCAGTCCCAAGGGAAATCTCCGGACAAGCTTTAGCAGGAGTTTCCCGGGGCCTACGTCAACCAATGAACAAAACCAAGTAATTTCAACAATGGATTGGCAAGGTGTGCACACCGTCCGTTTACGGCACACGGTCTTAAAGTTCTTTGTCCAATCTCGAGACATAAACAAATAAATTAATTTCAGCTATAAACAAGAAATTGAGGTCAATATGGGTTTTAACATACTTGTATTAGCTTCGATCTCATAAGTGCCCCTGTTTGCCCATGTACCAGGTTTTGCTGATGTGACATGTCATTTAGGAAAATAGTGAAAAAGGATCTCAGAAATGCCGTCCCCACAGAAAGGCCCGTTAATCCATGTCATACCTCCTACAGCTAAGAACAAGACTCCGAGAGCTCCAAGATGTGACTGCAAGTCTTCAAGCAGTTCTCAAGTCCATATTTTACGCCCTGCATGCAGCAGAACAAAAGCTTTGTCAAAAAGTACTCCAAAACTGTGCAATACACACCATGCACATCTGTCCATTATAAGTATTACAGTGTGTGGTGAGGGACAACACCCTAGTAATGGGCAAAGATCCTCTTTGCTATCTTTCTTGCCTCATTTAACCAAGCTGCTGCGAGGATAGCCTGGCCACTAATTGTGGGATGCAAGCCATCCATAGTACATTCCTCCCAAATGTCCTTTCCGATATCACAAGCGGAGACGGCGACATCTGGGAAGCGCGAGCGAAGCGCGTCTACAAAAGATGGGACATAAGCCGCAAGCGACGAGCTTGTATCGTTTGACGGATCATCTTCATCAGTAAAATCGGGTAGTGGATGCTAAATGATAAGATGTAAACGCTGCTGTTCGAGTGAAGACAAAAGTCAGAGCAGAGATATACCAAAATAACAATGTGCTTCAATGAGTCGACGTCCAGTTCGTGGACCTTTGAGATGAGGGCAAAAAGAGAAGTCTGATACTGAACAGGTTCTATATCACGGGCATCGTCGTTGGTACCTGAGTTGCTCGTTTTTCAGGCGCTTCATGGATAAAACAGAGAAAACTTGCCCAGAGCCACAACCAGAATATGTGCCGACAGTTGTTCACCTTCATAATTCAAGTCTGAGAACGGCAAAGTCTACAAAGATGAAATCAAACTCCACATCGAGAAACAATTACTTACATGTAAGAATCTCGTCTCCATTCCTCTCGGTAGATTCCCTTGCGAATCAATTTCTTCTTGCGTAGGGTCCGTCAATGATGCACCAGGGAAAGCAACCATATCAATCTCCATCATCACTCCCTCCTTCCGTAGAGCATCTCTGGCTACGAATGGGAAAGCGTCCAAGCAACCTCGAGGAATAGATGTCGAGCCATCGCTGAAGCCACATGAAATCGAGTCACCGATGTGGAGTGAGCGAATGTAATCAACGTGCGGCGGGCGACGAATGTCATTCATCTACTTGAAGAGTAAGTTGCAGAAAAATAGAGTCAGCAAGAAAGAAATGTACCTACAGAAGAGATTATGAATCCCTCGATCTCAAGGACAGATGCCCAATCGATTAGGGTAAGCTCAACCATCCTCTGTTTCCCAAGCTCGTCTTCCGACTTAACAGCAAATAGATCCTTGGTTTGCGAGGGCTCCAAGTCATAAAGTGCTATTTCACCGTCTTCTGAATCCTAAGAAATGATGCAAGCCACCATTGGAGTTCCTCCGTTGAAACTGTCCTTCCGTTCGGTGAGTGGCCCAGTTCTGATACTCAGGGATCGACTGGTATGTAAGAATTTGAGTGAAGCTCCGCACCAAGAGGCAATCAGGGAGCCAGTGTTGGATGTCTGCCATCGACCCGAGCGTTCAATGTAAGGGGAACTAATAAAACGATGACGCATCCATGATACATATGTCACAAGTATTGATTTTTTTGTTTCAATGTTTGTTCGTTTTCTTTGATGACTCGCTTCCATCCAATCCCCACACTCTTAGCTGAATACAGGACGTTGACATTTTCAGTATGTGATCTGTTACATATGGACTCCTTTGCAGGGAGGACTCGATCCAGAAGATACGAAGGCGAATGATGTAGTCCACAAGATCGAGCTTCGTACATACGGAATTCCAACGCTTCCAGATCACACATCTACACATATATGGTTGCCCTAGAGGATGCTAATTCTATCATCGACGACACTAATCGGTCCTGACGATCTGGTCAAAAAAAATTGGCTCCGCTCAACGTTTACTGCTTCGACGAAACAGGAACCAAACTACTCTCATGAAGAGGAAGCTACGCTGAGAGTGACATGCCAGGAGGGTCCACACACCGCACCAGAATTGATAGCTGCTGAGGCGGATTTGACTGCAAATCTCCAAGCAGCTCCCATCATTCACAAGTACATATTTCTCGTCCTGCATGCAACTGAACAAGAATTTCAATCAGAGGTGCTATGAAACTGGGTAACAAGGTGTGTATTCTCAAAATAACGCAAGTGGTTTATCTTAACGAACGCATCCGTCTATTTCAATGCTTCCGCTGTCTTCCACTTGATTTCTTCAATGCCCGTCTGTGTTTCAACGATATAGTCAAGATGATGGTCACAATGAAAGATACAGTGAAACCTAAGGTTATCGTACATTTTTCAAGTGGTATCTCTGACTGATCACTGTTCAGTCATACCAAAAGAGCTTTCAATATTCTCCTTCGCGGTTCTCTTATATTCTACACTGCCTCAATCATACAAGCAGAGTGAGCCTCTCCTGATAGCAGGTCCCGAAGCCCCCAAAACTACCATCTTTATAATACCACATGCGATTTTGAACTTCCCCGCCAATCAATTTCGATTTCTTCCTGCTGAACAAGCCGGGCGTCAACTTAGCACGAGGAGATCATCGAGTCGCAATGTATACACAGTTCGTCTGTACAGCGAACTGATTGTTCCGTTTTGCATTGTATCAGGATAGACTTGTCCCTGATGCATTGGTAATTCAGCTGGTTCTCGTGATTTCAGTCCGTCATCTGTCAAGCTACTCGGGGATGCTCCAATTTCTTCCATGCCTTACTTGACTCCAATTTCAAGCGAAAAATCAACGGCGGAGAACGTTAACCCGCTGAGCAGATCTACCTCGAAACCTAACAGGACGTGCGCCGCCATTTCGTCGACTATATCTCACAGAACAGCCTTGAAAAGTCTAAGACCGTGCCATTTGAAGATCTCAGCTGGCTAATGGTGAGGAATACCGGGATAAACTTTATCGCTGATGTTGACGCCTAGCAGGTTTCCATCCTCATGACTAGCAGGATATCTATCATCCAATGGCTAACACTACTCGCATACTATCTATCGTCTGCCAACGCGCACCAGCAAGCCGTCCATCGTGTGTCAGTAGGCACTAGCAAGCTGTCCATCCGCTCACACAGCTAGCAGGCGATCTGTCGTTCACTCACATATAAACAGTGAATTATTGTAATATGCTCTTCGTTAACCTCTCATGTTCTCCGCATCGAGTATTTGGGCTCTTTGTGTCACCATCGTCGCTGCGCGTGCTACCTTCTCTGCATGCCCGAATACTGCCAAGGCTGACTACGACTCAATCGTCGGCGCTGGTGCTGGAAGTGGACCTCTTGCATGCCGAACCAGTTCCCTCATGCCAGCTTCAGCTATCCCGATAGCTAAACGCGATTCAAAGTAATATCCATTTAGAATTCTTTTTTCCATACTAGTTCTTACCGAGAATTTGAAGTGCTGTGAATAAAGTCCTTGATTATATCAAGGATCCCAGCAATAGGGCCTCAATCAACCCGGTCTGCTTCTTCAGTGGTCAGACTAAGGTTGAAAAGCAAGTCAAGAAACAAAAAATCGTGTCTACAGTGAAAGCTGAGACGAAACTTCGAGAGCTTCAGCAATGGAAAGGATGTCACGCCATTGCCGAAATTGTAGCCAAGGCAGGAGTACAGGATAGGGCCCTTTCCAGGAACGACTGGAAAGTCGTATCCAGGGCATTGGCAGAAAACGTCGAAGGAAAGCAATATGCGCTTCTAGGAAAGGAAGTCAGGTCAAATTCTGTTTGGATGGAGGACGAAAAACCAGCGTTAAAGGCCAACAAGAAGGTTACTGCTGTTGAAGTATGGGAAATAGAAGATGATGGCACTATCAAGCAAACTAATAAGACAAAGACGACGATGTAAACACACATTGTTAGCTTACTATGACATCATGCATTGTTCATAATGGGCGCTTTCCCGGGATGAACACTGGGACCGAGTGGAGGAATGACGACGCGCAGCGCATCTGCCGAGTAAGAAACACGCACGACGTAAACGACGTTAGCGAGGCAAAGAAATGACTGAACGTCAATGGCCATCTAGACAACGTCAGCATTTAGACACACTGAAGAACACACTACTATAGCTCTCGCGGAAGACAGACACGGCGGTCGAGATCAGGAACGGGATGAGGGAAGTGGCATTTGGATTGGAGGACACCAGGTGGAAGAAACGGAGAAGGTGGTGACGGAGGCGGTGGGGAGGCAATGGAGGAGTGCAGGGAGGTGTTATAGAATTTGGCGGAGGCAACGATGAAGTCACTGGAGGGCATGGTAGACCAGGCAAATGAAAGCTTGGAGAGGATGGAGGAAGGTCAGGTGGCGGGGAGGTTGGTGCAGAAAGAGATTATGGAGGTGGAGGAGGAAGGCGCACAGCAACAAGGTATGTCGAGGGTGGATGGGTCATACGTGGACGCGGCACGGAGAGCCGAGCAGGCAGACATAGCCCACAAGAACAGGAACAAAACTAGGCAAATAATTATCGACAACACGCAGGAGAGGGAGGGATGTCGGAGCTTATCGAGAAGGCGAAGATCGCGAAAGCACTTTGTCTTTCGCGAACCATTCCGCCGCATCGATGGTCATTGGTGCTGAGTGCTGAGCTCCTCCGTTCCTCAGCTTGCGGGCCGTGACAAACTCTACCTTTTGGCTGTCAAGGCCCTGTATTCCCATCATGTCGGACGTCGACTGCTTTCTTGGAGAAATTCGGCGTAGTGCAATCATCAAGGACAGATCCACACCATAATCATGGAGTTCGTCCCGGTCACCCTAGGGGACGAAGTGTCATGACGGCTGGGGGAGATAGAACGAGGTAACGGCCTACATCAAGGCGAACTGACGACGAAATGCCTCGATCTCAAGGACAGATGTCCAATCAATTAGGGTAAGCTCAACCATCCTCTGTTTCTCAAGCTTGTCTTCCGGATTAGCAACAAATAGCTCCTTAGTTTGCGAGGGCTCCAAGTCATCAAGTGCTATTTCACCGTCTTCTGAATCCTGAGAAATGATGCAAGCCACCATTGGAGTTCCTCCGTTAAACCTGTCCTTTGACGAGTGGCCCAGTTCTGATACTCAGGGATCGACCGGTATGTAAGAATTTGAGTGAAGCTCCGCACCAAGAGGCAATCAGGGAACCAGTGTTGATGTCTGCCATCGACCCGAGCGATCAATGGAAGGGGAACTGCATATATGAAGAGATGCAGAATGAGCGCAACGCGCTCCGTGCACGTTAATAGGATCAAAAAATAAAAATAAAAAATGAAAAATGAAAAATGAAGAGATATAGACTGTGACATTGAGGCCTCTCGACAGAAATGCCCTAAGGTTTGTGGATTCTAGAAGGTCGTATTGATTTTTGTTTCAATGTTTGTTCGTTTTCTCCGATGACTCGCTTCCATCCAGATATCCACACTCTCAGCTGAATATAGGACATTGACGCCTGTTAGTATGTGTTCTATTACGTATAGACTCCTTTGCAGGGAGGACTCGAATCCAGAAGATACCAAAGGCGAATGGTGTAGTCCACAAGATCGAGCTTCATACATACGGAATTCCAATGCTTCCAGATGCACATTTACACCTATAGGGTTGCCCTAGAGGATGCTAATTCTATCATCGACGATACAATCGGTCTCGACGATCTCGGTCAGAAATATTAGCTCGGCTCACGTTTACTGCATCGACGAGACGAGACGGGAACAAAACCGCTCTCATGAAGAGGAAGACACTCTGAGAGTGACACACCACCACCATCAGAGGGGTCGACACACCGCACCAGAATTGATAGCTGCTGAGGCAGATTTGACTGCAAGTCTCCAAGCAGCTCTTATATATCAGATCGATTGTCATCTGATATCATCAAGGTCTGTTTTAGGAGACTACAAGAAGCTCCCATCGTCCACAAGTACATATTTCTCGCCCCTGCATGCAATCGAACAAGAGTTTCGATCCGAGGTGCTATGAAACTGGGTAACAATGTGTGCATTCTCAATCCATACCGATGTACTGACCTTCCTTATAGCCCCTTAAGGCGTCTATGAGGGCCCTCCACACCCAAGAATGATAACTACGGATAACACAGGAGGTTTCTTGAGGTGCAACTACGTCTTATTGACCACGAGAAACAATAGCTAACGGGCGTCGGTATGTATGTATGTATACTTCAATATATTCTGCCTCATTCCGCCATAAATTGCGAGGCCGGTCATCGTTCCTAGAGCGGATTCATGCACATCTTTCCATTTACCGTGCTTATCACATACAGGCATAAGTAGCAACGTGCGGGAAGCGACTGTGAAAGCTGCCCACAAAGGATGGATCCGATCACGATCAGTGGGTTTGTATCGGCTCGCCTGTTGTAATCCTCCTCCATTAGAATCGGGGGTCCGATACGTGAGCGAAAAACAAGATAATAGTGCAATGCTGGGACTGAAGTACTGAAGTGTAACTGAATGAGTGGATCTCACAAAGACCGACCGGGTTCCACGGGTCGCATCCGTCTATCTCAATGCGCTATCTTCCACTTGATTTCTTCGATGCTCGTCTGTTTCCAACGATATACTTGGTCAAGATGTGGCTCAGGCCTCATCAGGTATACATATCTGAGACATTTGTCGGGAAGGCAGAATTCCAGTGAACATAGCAATGTCGGCACAAAACCTTCATCCGTCTGTCTTGATTCGACACTCAGCGCTCAGCACTCAGTATTCGTGACTTTTCGAGAGTCAGATATGGTCCAACAGGCCTGAACTGCTGTAGGACACATCGCGAGGATTACGGGGCCAAGGTACCCATCGTGATCTCGAAGGCTAGAAATGTGATTCTGGCGGCATGTTATCGGCCTGGATCCCGCGGCCAAGAAAGCCGTTGAATTGGCAGATGGTCCTGGCGCCACCTAAAAATTCTTTGATGAGGATGTCAGTTGTAAGGATCCAACTGTTATGTTTGGGGAAACTGCAACACTACTTATCAATAGACTCACTATATATCCTTCTGAGAGGATCGCTAATATCTATCTGATCCCCTCTAACATTGACAAGAGATCACATATCACCGTGCCCGAAAGGAAGCATTAATACATATGTTGGTCATAAACAAGCAGTGGTATAAATCAGTTCATGTGACGAGTAAGTACAATCTCATGTGCACCTGCAAGTACTCGATCGGTCCAGACGATCGCCGTTTAGAGTCGCGATGAATCTCGAACAGAAGATGCCGAAACAACTTGGAATTTGTCTCTCCGGTGTCGTCAGTGCTATGAGAGTCTCACTCTGAGAAACACCTATAAAAGCCAGCCAAATGAGTCCCATCTCCTCATGTCTCCTTCCATCCCAAAGACCCAGACTGCCGCCATCGTCGCCAGCAGCGGTGCGCCCATCCAGATCAAACACGACCATCCGGTCAAGTCCCAGGCTGAGCTTGCGCCGGGCGAGTGCCTTGTCAAGCTCGACTGCACCGGAGTATGCCACACTGACCTTCATGCCGCGCTCGGGGACTGGCCTGTCCCACCAAAAAGCCCTCTTATTGGCGGCCATGAGGGTGTTGGTGTGATTGTCGCTATCGGCAACCACACTACAAGTAGCCCTGTCAAGGTCGGAGATCGCGTTGGCATCAAGTGGCTAGCTGACTCGTGTCTCAACTGCGAGCAATGCCGCAAAGGTCTCGAACAAAGTATGGTCTTTTATTTTTATTCCCAGTTCCTTTTTCTGATATTTTCATTCCATCAGATTGCTCTGAGGCGAAACTTAGTGGTTACACGGTTGACGGTACATTTTCACAATACGTCGTATGTGCACAAAATGAATTTTTGTGATGACCAAGCTAAACAGGTTTAGGTCTCATTCGTACGCCACGTTACGCCGATACCGGAGAACCTTGATAGCCAAGCTGCGGCATCTATACTCTGTGCTGTTCGTCTGCCACTATCGTACATGGAAGCATGCTTATTGCTCAACGTAGGGTGTAACGGTATACCGCGCATTGAAGTACAGTCAGACTTCACCAGGTGACTGGGTTGTCCTACCCGGTGCTGGTGGAGGTCTCGGCCATCTCGGTACGTTTACCGATATAATATACACGTTTGTGTTACTTATAAATTATGGTTCTCTCCAGCCGTCCAATACGCAAAGACCATGGGTCTTAAAGTTATCGCGATTGGTATACTTACTCCCCTCACGTGGTCATGATAACCGGATCCTCACCTTTTATTAGATAGTGGGGCGGAGAAAAGGGAACTTTGTAAAAATCTCGGAGCGGATGTTTGGATTGACTTCATGGAGTCGAAAAATATTGTTGAGGATGTTAAGAAGGCAACTGGCGGTGCAGGAGCTCATGCTGCCGTCGTCACCACTGCTTCGGTTCGCTTATTCATCCTTGCATATCCGTTGTATACTCATGTACTATCACTCGTAGTCCTCGGGGTACACTCAAGCTGTTGACTACCTACGATGCGGTGGTACCCTCATGGCTGTGGGCCTTCCAGGCAAAGCCAACCTTGAAGCATCGATCTTCTTCACTGTCTTCAAGGTGCGCTTCAGGTACCCTCATGTTTTTCTTCGAAAATTCATGTTTTCGATAGAGTATTAACATCCTTGGCTCGTATGTCGGAAACCGACAGGACGCGATGGAGGCTATCGAAATTGCATCTCGCGGTGCTGTCAAGTGCCATTACCAATTGAGGAAGATTGGTGATCTTTCAAAGTCGGTGTTTT
This sequence comes from Termitomyces titanicus, assembly GCA_017657335.1. Taxonomy (NCBI): domain Eukaryota; kingdom Fungi; phylum Basidiomycota; class Agaricomycetes; order Agaricales; family Lyophyllaceae; genus Termitomyces; species Termitomyces titanicus. Next base: position 16,777 of record JAGGAX010008432.1, on the reverse strand, counting down.
ATACTTTGCGAGCCTTGGGCGTTACTGATGATATTGTTCATTCAGAACATACGAGGATATGTCGAAGGGGGCGATTGGTGGACGTGTCGTCCTCAAATTCGACTAGACGGCAATTAGGCACATGCATATGATGATAAACTATTACGGACTCTTGGAGACGATTATTTGATCAATTTATGTATAATGTATCTACGAATGTACATATAAATCTAGAGGTCTTTTTTTTTCGTCTTGACGAAATCTGATCACACGATCTTGCGATATATATACATCGTGTCATCGCCCGAGTCAATGATAACTGCGTATCTCGCACCAAACTTGCCGCAAATTCACTCTTTTTTTCCATATATCTTTCCAGACACCTCAGAATCCTTTCGACCTACACAAACACCACACTGGTTGTTCGTTGGTATTGTGTTCTGCAAAAATAATCTACATCTAAACTGTCTCAATAAATATCAGTGGCTCTGGACTCGCGATCCCTTGAAATTTGAGGTTTTGAAACTCTAGGGCATTTTCAAACCCGATGTACATGAGGCATATATTTAATGAACAAGCCTTAGCAACAAAAAATTAGGGTTAATGACCCCTGAGAGTCCAACAGTGCGACTCGGAGGTGGCGAAGGTCGAACTTTTCACAAGGTTTCTCTCGAGGTCTCTAAAGATTGGGGTGATATCGAGAAGTATGCTCCGAGTATTGTGAGAATCCAGTAGTGTCAGCGACAGAGATGTCTTGAACAAGGACGAGGCATGAGCCAAGTGCTCAAGCTGTAAAAATACAGAGTCGTATCTGGCGTGTTTTGCCGGGCCGTTCAGACCCCAATTGCAACACTCACCCGTTTGTTCAACCGATCCCAATCAACTGAATTTTCTATTGTACCAATAAACAACATAGGAACAAAAAAAACCTTGACAAAAGCAACTACCAGCTCAGTTTCAGGACGGGAACCAGCGCATCTGTACGGTAAAAGGTGAATTATTCGGCAAAGCTGACCTTATGCAGTCCAACGCAGCTCCTTGGGAGGCAGCACAAAGGATGTTGGTTAAGTCTCCACCCGCATTCCCCGTGGTAACACCAGCACACCCAAGCGATTGTCCATTGACGACGAACGTGAAATCAGCTTCCTGAGGCCCTGTTGCACCATTGCAGTGCAAGTCAATGTTTGCGTCCAGACCAGAGCCTACACCCCTGTTCAACATGGCTACAACGCCATTGCATGCAGGGCCCTCTTGGGAGGCATCAATTGCTTGGTAATGAAAGTCAGTGAGACTTGATCCTGATCCAACTGCATAGTAATTCTTGATACAATGAAATGAGCGTAGTGATGGCGGTGCAAAGTGGATGGATGCCTCACCAGATTGCCCGAACCCATGATACGTTGTGGAGTATCATCAAAAGGGAGCGATCTAACCGTTGTATTTCCATTTGTGTAACCAATAGTGCCTTGAGTCCCAGGTACGTTGCAACCAGGGAGCGTCGGGGCGGGAGGTAACAGATCCTGGACCATTCGTTTTTTAGAAGATCATGAGTACATGCTATGCGACAGGGAACCCACTCTAAAGTCAAACGACGACGGTTGATACTGAAACAGAAAGATAGATCTATACAATACTCATAGACACGTTAAAGAACTCACATTGACGGTGAAAAGGGGGAAACAGTTTGGAACTTGGTTGTTGGTGGTGGCGGCAGCAATACGGGTCAAGGTAGATCGATATGCGTTCCAAACATTGATCGCACGAGAACTGCGGCGACTTTCTTTAAAAATAGCCTCCGCAACAAGAAAGAACACATACGTGCAACCAGCCGGATATTCACTCAGAATTTCAGACAACCAATCTCTGAAAATAACAGGAAGGCTGTGACTGACGTCCGGGATTATGCTCGGTGTCACTTCAGACAGGAGCATCATGAAGTTAAGGCTGGTGTCACTGAATATTCTACTTGTTTGATCGAAATCTGGCCAAATTGTCAGATACAACCAAGTATGAATGACCACAAACGTAATGAAGGCTCACATCGACCAAGGGCAGCAAAGTTGCGAGCAAAAGTCTCCAGGTCTGTAATATTTGTGGCGTCGGCGGCGAAGTTGGTTAACCTCACCATTTTTTCATATTGAGGAGGAAATTGAGGGTTTTGCCTATTGTTGTTAACAACGTTTGACTTGGCTGCAAGACGTCAGCTAAGTGAAGAATTAGCGCAATCTTAGCAAACATAAGTACCTTGGTTCATTGGCTTGTCAACCCAAACCATGTTGGATACCTGGCTCATGGGTGATCAGCCAGAACCAGAAATGCCCAGGAGCAAATTTTCTTACGTTGTCAATTGAATCAATGAGTGCGGTCCCAAGGTTGCTTGGGTTCTTGCCCTGAATGCGAGTATAGTCGATGATATCCCTTTCAATCCTATGCATAAGTGTGAGACTCTGCAATGCATGTCATTCACCAATGTGATCCTTACCAGTCACAACCTGTTGCTACAGCCAAATCCGTAAAGAACTGGTTGATGTAGCCAATCCTAGTACGGAGCACAGCTGATTAAATTCTAACACAACAGTAAAAAAACCTACTCGAAGACGTGTTCCTCTGAGAGCAGCGTGAGTAATGGGCGATTCTCAATCAATGACTGGATACTCACGATTAGCCGGGAGGAAATTTAGACCGCTCGGTCTACCGCCGACAAGAATACTTTCCAATGTGGTTCCAGTACGTCCATTTTGATAGAAAGGGACAAGATAATATGTCCCCGCCCCTAGAGATACGACACTCGAGGATGTGAGAGTGAGACCACAGTCAGGTATCGCGGCCGCTAACAATGCGAAATCAAATGACGTGCAACCTTAACAGGAAGTTTCAGGCTTACTGCGAGGACTGGCTCGACGATGTACGGTATGCTCAGAAGCATTTGGTTGCAGTTTGAGATTATCAGGTACATGTGCCAGATGTTCTTCTCGCTTGCGACGCTGGTCTGGGTCGGTACCAAGAGTATCAGCGTCCACGTTCTCTGGATCATCTGATAGATTGTACGTAGCACGGACAGTAGGACAACTGGTAGAGGACGTAGATGTTGATGTCGAGGTAGTAGTAGACGTCTGCGAATTACTTGGTTCGTTGCCAGGTGGGGGGCCTTCAGTTGGAAGCGGGAATGGATCTGTCCATGCACCAATCCATCCAGTGGGTGGAATGGGTGTGGGAGTAATTCCACCTCGAATACCAACATCTGCCGGAAGGCATCCATTGATAATCCCGCCAAATAACAAAGTCCATAGATTGGTGGTGAGAGAACAACGTGAATGATCACCAGGAGGGCCTACTACTATTACACCGGAGGAGCTGCTCTTGGGAGGAATTGAAACCGTGGAAGAATACGTCGGAGTGGAGGTCAACGGTGCTGTGAATGTCACAACTGTGGCGCTTGGAGGAGGCAAGATGTTGAGTGCTGTGCAAATCTCGTTATTACAGAATTATGATACAAGTGGTAAGACCCACTCCATGTTGGTGTCACTGCATTCGGTTGAGTTATAAATGTAGGGACAGGCGAATTTACAGGTGTTCCTCCGGAATTTAGCGTGATGGTAACCCCTTGAATGGCTACTGTTGTAGATACTCTGGGCACCGGAATAACAACAGTAGTGGCGGTCTTGGTTACAAGAGTAGTAGAAGTAACTGTGGAACCAATGGTGGCTGTGAAAGTTAAGGTCGACGTCGTGGCAGGAATCACCGTAGTGCCCGTAGAGGTCCTGATGGTTCCTGAAACTGTGGTGAAGTCAGTTGTCTTCGAAGTGAATGCAGGGATGGTGAATGTTGTAGTCAGTGTAGATGTCTTTGGGGTGCCAATTGTCGTGATGAACGTCGACAATACGGTGCCAGGTTTCTGAATAAACGTCTCTGAAGCTGCACCTGAGGAAGGGAACGGATTTGGATCTGGTAAGTGGCATACGTCAGTCTCGATTGGACCAAATATACTGAACATACTCCATATGACAGTGCTGAATATACCGCTGCCACCTGCCCCTGAACCGGAGCCTGATCCACCCCCAATGAGCTAATAAAAATAATCAACAGAGAACAGAATCCAGGACATTCTTTTCCAACTAACATTGTCGATTTTCTGATCTAGCGACCTACATAGTAATGGTTAGTATCCATCAGACTACAAAAGGTTGAAGTCCGGATGTTACCAGATAAAAGTGCCACCAAAGCATGAAGATTCGGCGAACGTTGTTTTCGCTCTGAACATCTCAGCAATCAATATAGAGATGATTAGATAATCCTGCCATACTTACGTCCAAGTGTCGTCTTTATCGAAAGTCACCAAAGATCCCTAAAAGGTAGTTCAGAGCACAATTGGTGTAACCGAGAGTGTATGGCATGCCTGGTTATCGAACCAAAACGTCTCAGTTGGACTATCTAAGGTAGCACTGAGCCCACTGTCAAGTAAGTCCTCAACTTCAAATTGAGCAAGAATTCCTGGAGTGGTGGTGCAAGGTCCAGCCGCACCTCCTCCGTTCATCTAGTTGAGATAATGTACATCAACGGAATCCTCAGCCGGAAGAACTTGAATGTGATATATGACGTACGGTACAGTTGTATCCTTTGCAAGATGCGTCTACCAGCTGGTATGTTCTGGCATAGTAAGCAAGACCTAGACACGATGGTAAGCTAGTCACAGTGTATTATATTGGTCAATGCGCTGACGAACCCAGATTTACTGAGAAGTACAAGATGAGGTCGCGATCAGAATTGTAGAGTAATAAGGGTACTCTCACCAACAGACAAGTCAATGCCGGCCCGAAGGTATAACTTCGCACTGTCTTGCATATCGAGAATAGAGGTGTGGGGATTTGTGACGGGTGCTTGGTCTGTAACATTAGTATCCCAAGGGCCATGATAATCGTACGCTTTGATTCATGGCAATCAATAATCCAAATATCGACGGATAAATCGCAACGTACACATCATATTAAGGTATGTAACACTCTTCGCAATCTTGTCGATCTCAAAGCCTTGCAAGAACCAAAAGCCGGCCGGGGTTGCTGAAAACACATGTACGTCTTATGTAAATGGCTGAACTGTTCACTGCTACTCACCACATGAAATGATCTTGTTCCCGAGAGCTGTTCTCAATTCTTGGAAGAAAGCCGTCAGGTTCGGAGTGTCTGGCAATATCTCAGCGCAGATATGATCAAGTACGAGTGAACATACCAGTTGGTGGGGCATTTCTTTCAATGGCACTCGGGTACTCTATATATCAAATTTTCGCTGCAAAGCTTGAACAAGGAGACAACGAACTAACCAAAATCGATGTCTATGATTGCATGATGAGATCATTTGATTGCAAGTAGAACTGAACAACGCACCGATCCCGTCAAGTTCGTATTGAGTGAGGAAGGACTCGACGGAAGAGATGAAGGTAGCACGACTGTCAGTGGAGGCGATCATGAAACTGAAAAGATCCCTCGTGGGATCGTCCTCTCTATGATGATCTCAGTATTGAATTATTTCTGGTGCCAAGCAAAGGTCAACTTACGAGAAGTCCCATCCACCGACAGCGATGACAACTTGCAGGTTAGGATTTTGCGATTTTTGGTCAACAAGAGATTGTAGCAATGGGACATCCGCGTCATCGAGCTCTGAGGAAACAGAAAACCTGGTGAGCCAAGAAGGCACAATGGAGAAGACAATCGCGTACGAATTGCAAGTTGCTGCGAAATGGTTGCAAATGCAAAATGTGCGCCTGTGAAAGAGGTCCAATCGATTTCATCTGGAGAAACGTTAGTGCCACAGGCTCGACGGTTACCCCATCCAGCGTAATAGCCAATCTTCCTCATTGTCCTCGATGTGCTGCAACTTGGTATGGTCGGAGTGAAACAGTTGGAAATACTGGGAGGATTATTTCAGAGCTATGACCAGATAATCATCTCCCGTCACAAGCTTACCAAGGATTGGGTCCCTGAGCGTATTGGTATGTGAGCTCGACTCCCGTGAGCAAGGTTTGGTCACTCACCGTAGTTGTACAGAACTCATCCGTCAAACCGCAGAAGCCAAAAGCACTACAGCACACGTTCAGAGGGCAAGTAGCATTGCCTTCACTTTGGGGGCCACATTGTAATCCAGGGATGATCCTGCACAAAATAGATCACGAAGGCCGATTTTCGATGGTTGAATGAAACTACATACGGGATTGGTGGCGGTGTCCCGGTTGACACACACATAGTGAAGTTTGCTTGTAATGAGTTGCATCCTGTCATTGTGCAGATGAGGTTCGATGCTTCTGAACAGACGAAACGAAGTTTATACCAGTCCATTTAAAGGTGTTAGCATTGAATTGCTCTATTTCAGCAACAGTGATATCAAACTTGACCGCGATCGCTGCAAGTACATATTAGCAAGTTACAGATCAATACTTGGTAGAAACGATACCCACCCGAACATGAATCACCCGGCACTGTTGTGTACTCAGCACATGTACCATTTGGCTGGGGTTTCGGAGTGTTGGATGGGAGTGTTCCAGCTGAGATACACACTTTCTGTCCTAGATGATGGGAATAGGTAGATCTTAGAGCAATTTCACAGAAAATGAAGGTAAATTACACAAACCTAGCTGAAGGGTAGAACAGTCTATTCCAGGATTGAACGAATCAAATTGGGCCTCAGTAAGGCCGGCATTGGTCCAGATGTCGAAACTATGCAGAGACGAAAAACGATGATTGTGGAGGAATACTAGACACGGACTTGGACTAACCAGGTACTAAACGGTTGGCCGACTGTAGCAGTTTGACAATCTATGGGATGATGTGAGGCGATGCATGATGTTTTCAAGCACACAACGCATACCGGTATCCGGAGTGAGATCACTGCCATAAGACAGGAGAAGGAAAAACAGAGGGACCACCAAATAGAAGGGGTGCATTCTGGCTGAGAGTAAAACTCGCTGTGTTCAACCCGGAGTAAAAACGAGTGAGGACCCGTTGATGCTTTTTCTACGTTTTATGTTCTTCTACGGCTGCTTACGGCAGATCAGAGTAATGAGAAGAACATCTTCATGGTCAGTGATAAAAATAGCAGGAAGATAGTCAGCCCGGTAATCTTCCTTCAAAAACAAGGATGTTGCGGAGCATCTTCCGCGATCAGACCGGGACCGGTCACAGCTGCAGACAAGCACATGCTATGCGTCGAGACTGGGATTATGCTGAGATTGATCACGGGATAATTATCTTCCTGGATGATGTCGCACCCGCATGACATGTGGCGGAGAACACTGCGACACTGCGAATACGTTGGGAACACGACCCGTGACGCAGAAGTGAAAGCTAAGAATCAAAGCCGCCAGTGATCCTAGCATCGACGTGATTGAAAAGTCCCCTCGCTGTGATATGAGTGCAGGCTTTGTACACTTTCAGATTATATTCATTCAAATTCTTCGCAGAGGATAATTGATATTGCTTGCGTCAGATACGCCCTATTGAAGATCCCGAGGATCTAAGGGAACGCATTAGAAGTCGATACTGCACCTGAGACATACAAGTCACTCCTTCGAAAATTCCAGAAACACATAAGGGCCTGTTCAGCACGAGAGTCAGGGGTACACACCGAGAATGTGCTGAAGTATGCTCTGATGTAAGAATCCAGTACAACGTCTGGAACAAGGACAAGAACTGGAGAGTGCTGTATATAGAGCCTGGATGTGTATGTATGACATTTATTAGACTCGTGACCACTCGTTGTGTTGAGCAGGCGCACACTTTGAGTTATTTTATTATCCATTGGGATGATCAACCATTGTATCATTAAATCCGTGAATCGTTTGGTGTGTGAGATAGACGGTTTCGACATCATAACATCACTGAGGTTACTCCTAGTCGCACCCAAGCAAAAAAAACAAACTTATGTTAAGAGATCGGTCGTCGCAAGACATGAGATCAGCTGATATCATGACCCGTAGTCACCCATGGGGTCGAATGGTACTGTGCATTTTATTCCAGCGGCAATCGTGGAGAGGGCTAGCTATAGTCGGCAGTTGTCATTTCAGTCATAATCGCCTCCTAGGAATTGTTGAATTTTCAGGTAAACGAGAGATGCTGAGAATAACGTACCCCCTCCTTCGTCACCCCCTCCTCCGCCTCCTAGATCATCCATATCATCACCTTCACCGTTGTCAAAGTAGTTCTCCGCGTAATCGTTATCGTACTCCTCGTCCACGTCGTAGTCCTCCTCGGCGGCGTTGGATCCTGCGTCTGAGCGGTCGTCGCCTGACTTTTCCTGTTGCAAAATTACTCTGAGAGGATGCCGTCACAGCTTTAGGAGACAGACCTCTTCATCATCGTCACCTAACTCGTCAAGATTCATGCGTGATTTTCCAGTGCCTTGGGTCTCGGGGACTGTTTATCCTTCGTTCAATATTGAGTCCTCTCAAAAGGCAGAAGAAATCGCACCTTTCCGTTTCTTCTTTGGATTGAAATAACTATCAAAGATGCCTGGAGGAAAAAATGCCTCGTTAAGATCCTTCCGTTTTAGTGTTGGTTGTGCAGTCACAGATGGTCGATATTTATCAGAATAACGTGGAAGGTCTAGCGCATGCGGATAAGAGGAAGACAAGGCAAACTATCACAGTAACTTGCCGGTGGACTTGGTTTTTTCAACGACATAGTACGCCGACTGTCTTAGACGGTTCGCAAAGCCAATTTGTATGTCGGCGATACGCGACTCTCTTTCAGAAATCTCAGTAAACACAGGTAGTTCTCTTGTCTACGGGTTCCACTGATCAATGAGTGTAAAAAAATTTGATTGCTATGTCGCGCACTGGATACATTGCCGTCGCCTCTCTCGAGAGGTTCTGAATATCAGCAAAGCTCAGACCCATCGGCGGGAGCGCCGATGCACCGCCGAAGCCTCCCCTGCCACCTCTGCCTCCCCCACGACCACCACGACCGCCACCACGAGACATTAGGCGCTGAGAAGTGTGATATAGACACGAGGCTGCACGAGGACGAGTCAGTTGCCAGGGACCAAGAGCGGACGGAGAAAATTGAAGGTCCGACCGTTGATCATTTTGTCTCACAGGTTTGTGCTGTGCAGCCATCTCTTTCCCCGCCCACCACCGTCTCAGCTTTCAGTTTTTCAGTTTTTTCACGACATACACCTTTTGTAACTACTATGGACAGGGCTCTCGACGAAGTACGTCTCAAACTCTCCTTTTTCCTTTGTGTGGCGCATAATAAGTCGTTCCACGAAGATCATCGCTGCCAAGCCTCGCAACACCCGTCGCACTTCCACCAGGCGTAGCACAGCTCGTGCTCAGGTCCTCGGTAGCACCGGACCCAGTCCTCGTGTCCGCGCCAACGCGGCCGTCAACGCAGCTGCTACTAAAGCCACTGCCCAGACTTCTCCCACCGAAAAAATCATTGTTTCCAATCTCCCTATCGACGTGAACGAAGCTCAAATCAAGGTTTGTGGCCAATCTCTTACACTTTAAGCATGGTCTCATCGTGTTTTTCATCTTAGGAGCTGTTTGCTCAGACCGTTGGCCCACTAAAAGAGGTCACTCTTCATTACGATCAAAACGGTCGCTCGAAGGGTGTCGCCTCTGTCCATTTCCAACGCAAAGGAGATGGTACCAAGGCCTTCCAGCAATACAACAATCGACTTATCGATGGCAGTTAGTATCGCCTCTCCTCTTCCCCTCTTTGCGTCTCGTCCCCTTTCGTTAGCATGGTTGGCATGCTCTGCAACCTGCACTTTGAGAAACCTTTGAAAGTTTCCAGGGAACCGTTGGCTTCTGTCTCTGCCCGAGCTTGCCGACTTTTGTCCGACGATGGTTCCATCCACACGTGCCCGTGTTTTTTTCTGGGATGACCGATGCTCAGGATTGTCCGCTATTTACAAGAGCACGTGTGCGCGGCCGCTTGTCCAAGGTCTGATCAGCCTTTTGGACCAAGCAGGTGTAGTAGTCCGATATTGGGCCTGTATCAAGATGATGTGTCCCAAATACGGAGCGGATGGGCCCTTCACCGCGAGGATGTAATTGATGGTGTAGTCAAAGTCGCACGAAGCCGCTCTTGAACGGCGATGTGGAGGTTTGTTGGCGGGCGCCTATCGATCAAGTTTCAACCTGAAGCGGAACATAACGGGTGGCAGAGACGAAGTTTCGGTATCTTTGGGTAACAGATTAGGACCTTCTCGTGCATTCGTGCCTTTTTTCCGCTCTTATTTTCTCGCTCGTTCGCCTGAAACAGCCAACTAATCACTGCTCCGCTTTGCTTCTTTCCCCGCCATGTACCATCCGCAACCATCTGTCGTATCACAGAGAAACCCATGAAGATTGAAATCGTCGTCGCACCTACCCCAGTCTCTCTGGCACAACGTGTCTCACCTGCCGATGGTGCTCCAGCAACTAACGGTGTGGCCAGGTTGGTCACACACATATGGTCGACTTTGACATGCTTCTGACTCTCATTAACGAAGGACTGGCGGTCGAGCAAGGCGTGGTCGTGCAGGCAGGGGTCGTAAGGAGCGGCCCCAGAAGTCTGCGGCTGACCTTGATGCTGAAATGGAGGTTAGTGGTGGAACTTGCTTGTTTTTTTCTTTTCTCAACGATGTTGCTTCAGGATTATACTGCGAGCAACGCACCTGCTGCGGCTGCTGCGCCCGCTGCTGCTTAGTTTTTTGTATTCTATATTTCTTGTTCTTGTCTTATTGTAATTTTCCGCCCTCGTCCTCTTAGCTAGTCGCAAAACTTCTTCCCTGTCATACCCCACTCCACGTGCTCCTCCTGCCCATTACAATAATTGCAAATTGTGTCTTGTTCTTGAGAAACAAAAGGGGCAATCCGATAAGCTTATTGTTTCTGAAACTCGTGGGCTTCAAAAACGAACAATTGTGTTGTCTTAGTACAACGACCACCAGCAAAGACGCGTCATGCCAGCTCTGTCTTCTGTATCCAGCAGCTCAACTGACCAAGGAGTTCCTTTGTATTCCGAACGTACTGAATGGAGTGATGTGACACCTTTGGCCCAGTACGAGGACACCAACCCCATCGCGCCCATATTCTATTCGGCCGAATGTGCGCTATCTGTTGTTATCTCTAGCTAACACCACAGTAGAATAATATTTGACGATATAGATAAGGATGCAACCGATTATTTCCGTGGAATCGTGAAGACTGGGGAGAAGAGCCAGCGCGTTCTTGAGCTTACAGAGACTATCATCCGACTGAATCCAGCACACTATTCTGCATGGTAAGTATCCTCATGGTTCCTTTAATTGAAGAGACTTAATCATCTCTCTACCCAGGCAGTATCGCTACGAGACTTTACTCGCGCTCAACGCACCGCTCGATGTAGAGCTCAAGCTCATGGACGAGCTTGCAGTCGCATTTCTCAAAACATATCAAGTCTGGCACCATCGGCGGCTTTTGCTCATGCTCACGCGCAATCCTGCGCCTGAGCTCAAGTTCATCGCCGATTCTCTGAAAGTAGATGCGAAGAACTACCATACATGGTCGTATCGACAGTGGTTGCTTGCGTTCTTCAACGAGAAGGATCTGTGGGCGGGTGAGCTGGACTTCGTGGAAGGGATGATTGTTCACGATGTGAGAAACAATTCGGCGTGGCATCATCGGTTCTTTGTGGTGTTCCAGTCTGGGATAAGGGAAGGCGAGACAGATAGGGCGAGGGTCATCAGGAGGGAATTGACGTGCGTTCCTGTTATCCCGTGTCTTTTTTTCAGACGCTTATTACTGTGACAACTCTAGATTCGTCAGGCAGAATATCTCGTTCGCAGCTAACAATCCTTCGGCGTGGAATTACTTACGCGGAATCCTCGACGTTAACGATCTACCCTACTCGCGTGTGGAAGACTTCGTCCGCCTATATGCTGATGCCTCGGATAACGCGGTGCGAGACGTCGTTGATTTGGAGAACCCACCGCCGTCCAAGGGTGCACAGCTGCCGTGCCCCGTTGCGATCGAGTTTCTTGCTGATATCCATGAAAAAGAGGGCAGGATTCTCCAAGCGACCGAGGTTCTTGCACTACATCTCCCTCGAGATCCGTATGCTGACTTTTCCTTGTGTAGTTGTGGAGATCCTTGGCTGATGAGCATGATACGATACGCAAGAAGTGTGTTACCTCTCCTTAGTTTCGCGTTAGCGTCATGGCTTACTTTTCTCGTGTCATAGGTATTGGGAGTTCAGAATTAGAGAAGGCCTCAAGTCAGTAAAGCAATAATCTATGATGCCTTCGTCGGGATACCAGTCTTGTTGGTGTTCGGTACTTCCTACTAAATGCTAAGATACTAGCCCTATCTTAAGTAATGCAGCTGCGTTTCTTTCGAACAGTCGTTGCTCATCGTATGGGAGGTTTTCGAACGTGTATAAGACAGGTCGTCCCAGCCAAAAGAAATTATTTGGATATTCGATGATCGCGCGCCTTTGTATGGCAAAGATCTCCGAGAGTTTGATATAAGGCTAAGTTGTCTACATTGTAAGAACTATTCCTATGAGAAAAGATTGTTTGTAGCGACGAATCTAACTATCAGAGCCTCACAACTGAACGTAATGAAACCGAATACGCCGGGGGAGACTTACTTGAGGATTAGGGGAAAGTGATCCCGTCTTGGACATACATATGTTCCGTCATTCGGTCGGCCAAGAGAGCACGAAGCTCTCGAGAGAGGAAAAAAATAGAAGTGTACACAGAGGCGGCACGAAGCCGTCATTGTGACGACTCTCAAGCAACCGACGCCCGGCACCTGTGCGCATGGTGTCATCCACTTCAGAGGGTCGAATACGCTGAGGGGACTTACTTGAGGATTAGGGAAAGTGATCCAGTCTTGGACATATGTTCCGTCATTCGGTCGGCCAAGAGAGCACGAAGCTCTCGAGAGCGGAAAAAATTAGAAGTGTACACAGAGGCGGCACGAAGCCGTCAATGTGACGACTCTCAAGCAAAGGGCGAGCGGGCCCGCATTGAGAGGTACATGCTTGTGATCACTTGCGAAGCTTGGGACGAGGAGTCGGGCCAGCCGGCCTCCTGCCAACAGGCTCGCCTGAGAAGCACACATGTGTAGAACGGGAGTGTGCACAGAACCGCCTACAGCCGAGCCGACGCCCGGCACCTGTGCGCATGGTGTCATCACTTCAGAGGGGGCGATAGTCGGCCGTTCGAAGCTAACCAAATGCCACAGGGTTCACGATAGGACGACACTCTACACCTCCCGAACTGTAAATCACCTGGACAGTATCATCGCTCACAGAGGGGGCGTTTCGCCCAGAGCTCAACCGAATGTCACAAGGTTCTGTTAGATAACACTCCGCTCAGTGTCCGCATCACTTGTTCAGTGCAAGTAGGTGCAAGTGGTAATACCGTCGGTTAGATGTTTGGTTGTAGTGGCCTAGAGAGGCTGCGGAATCACCTGCACCACGGTCATCACTCACAGGGGCGATTGTGGGCCGCTGAGAGCTCTCATGCCACAGGGCCGGGGGTTGCTTGTGCGCAAGTTGGGTCGACGCTGCAACAGGGGGCGATTATCGGCCGTTGAGAGCTCACCAACTGCCACAAGGTCCACGAAAAGACGATTCATGCAGTATGCCTCATCGACATTTTTTGTCGATTTTGTTGTTCTATGACAACACTTGATGAGCGACCGAAACGAATCATTGGCATGAGGTACGTACTTTAGGATTTTCCTTGTTTTTGTTTTTCTTCGTCCATTTTTCCTATGATAGTATCTAATGAGCAACTGAAGCGAGAGATTGGGGTAATGTACGTACATGCTCCTATTTTTTCATTTCTCTGTGATAGAAGCTGATGAGTAACTGAAATGAAATCATTAACGCGAAGGCACGTACCCTCTTTTTGTTCTATTCTTCCCAAATTCTTCCCTGAATAATAATTTAGTGACCGAAACGAAACAATTGACATGAGATACGTACCTTTGGGTTTTTCTTTTGGTTTCATTTTCCCTAAAAATCGTCCACTATGAGCGACAGTAAGAAGATCATGATGAAGATACATACCTTGATATTTCTTTGGTTTCCATTTTTTCTCTGACAATAGTCGAAATAGTCGATATCGCGCCGAGACCATCGGGATGAAGGTACGTACCTTGACGGTCTTGACTTATTACTAAGCACAATTATGAGGATTGAAAAACGTGAACAGAGGTCGATGGGCTTACCTCAGTCACATCTGAGAACATGACAAGGAGGAAGAGTGAGTGATGAAATGTGCCGCATAGAGTCTACGATGTGTTTCACGATCAACGATAATGACTGAGAGGATGGGCGAAGACATACCTTTTAACGATTGACCTTGAGTTATTCCTGGTTCGTGCTCGATCAGTAGCGATGTAACAATGCACTTGGAGGAAGAGAAAATATTGTGTGGTAAAGACTGTCCACAAGCGTCGCTTAGGAGCCTGAACACCTAGTGTGGCGCACAAGCCCAAAGAGTGATGCGACGTCCATTCATATGCAAAGGGCAATGCGGTGCGCGATGGCGAAGGAGTGTAATTTAAACGTACCAGGTTTCTTGTCCAATAACGTTGGGTGAGGTAGCAGGTGGCCATAGGAGAAGCCACTCACGAGACACCGGAGGGGGTGGCAAGGAAGTTAGTCGATGGAGGTTTGATGCTCCTCGTCAGACAACAAGGAAGTGGTCTGACTTCTTGACGGGGAGACCGACCATGGTGGTAGAGAAGAAAGAAGTGATGATACAGACCAAACAAGACAGTGAGTGCTTTTATAAGGCCACTGGTGGCCATGTCAGCCACCGCATCAAAATCCGAAATCGTGATGGTCACATGGACGATTATCGCCCCCCACTGACTCACGAATCAATTGATTGTTCTTTAATGATTATTTAAAAAGATAAGGCTGGTCTTGAATGCTGAAAGACCGTGACCTGAACTTTTTGGAGGACTACGCCTAGGAAGGTTTTTTGTGTACATGCTTCTGCTCTTTCAGACTTCTCACGCTCCGCTAACGACCAGCCATACATACTTGAGCGTAGTGGAGGCCCCTCAATACTTTTGCATGACTTTCACAACGAATCACGATTCCTCATGCTGTGTATTTGTGGGCGTCAACCGTTGATCTCCTTGATGTCACATCAAATTCGGAATACAGTTGTCGATATGGACTCTAAGTATGTATATGACTATCAAAAAAAAGATAAAAGGGTGCAAGCGGGGTAGCATCAAAACCTCGGGGAGGAAAGATTTCCACCACTGCAGGTCGAAGGTATGTATGTACATATGTGTAGGGAGATTAATTACATAGAAAGGATGCGAGCTCGCGTTCTTCCGCTCCATTCAGTCAGACGACATGAAACGCGGATAGAAGGTGGTGTTTGACAGATCCGTATTCAATGTGTGGGTCCACTGAAGTTTGAAAGATCTCGAAAACAGTCAAAAATGATGCAATTGTCATGAGGACGTCGACTCATCAAAGATGCCTTACCCACTGGTCACTTTCCCCGAAGTCCACCACCAAAAAGCATACTAAGATGAAAAGAATGAAGAAACTCACGGAGTCGTTCCCCTCTCCTCTAATTGCATAACACTTATAAGAGTCAGCCACTCACAAACGGACTAATCAAGGACTAATCTCTTTATGGGCAGGACTGACTAGTATGGAGCACCTTGGCAGGGCAACGAGATCTTGGATCCCAAATACAGACTTGCCCCACCAGCAACATCGGTTGAAAGACTTTAGCACTCACCTTATTATGCTCTCCCCTCAACCCTTCTACCCGATGTAGTGATGTAGACTCGTAACCATGAAACTTGAATAAGCGTCGATTACTTACAACGACTGGTCCAACTGAGTCACCTTGCTATGGCAAGGTCTCCTCCAGTTGAGATTTGGACAGTTATCCGCTTTGGAGGCCCGACATGCACAGAGATATCTGGTCGAGAACGTACCCAGTCCACGTACATTATCTAATTCGGCAATTTGCGTACAGCTGC
Organism: Termitomyces titanicus; assembly: GCA_017657335.1. Lineage (NCBI taxonomy): Eukaryota > Fungi > Basidiomycota > Agaricomycetes > Agaricales > Lyophyllaceae > Termitomyces > Termitomyces titanicus. The sequence goes on along the minus strand of JAGGAX010008432.1, from coordinate 810 downwards.
CTTCGCGGCCCTTGAGTAGATTGAAGCGGAAACCTAAGTGATAACCCTAAGACCATATCCCTAACCTTGTCGCTAACCCAGTACACAATGTTTCTTATGTTTGGGAGCATAGGCTTTCACGGTGGTTGTGACGACACACAACACACGACACACGGAAAAGACACTGACGCGACGCGACATAATCACATGACCGATTCAGACTCCGAACATCTCTGTTCGAGTCTGAATTCCATCCACTTTCCGCCGTAAACTTTATAAATATAAATGGAAAGAGGCGCAGCGGTCATTGCACACAAACCACAACAATGATGGCGGGGCTCAGCCAAGAAGCAACTGCTGACAATAAGTAGTGATTCCAGCCTGCAGCAAGGGGTACGGACCGGAGAATTCCGAGGTACGATGTAGGGGGGAGGGGGGTCCATGGGTCCTTAAACCTGAAAATGTTTGACATATAATTTGGATTCAAAAGGCTTCCTGTGGGATGGAGGTGGTGTGACATGATAAAATTCTGCTTGTACAGCATTGATTAATGCCTACAAGTGCTCTCACTGCTAGTACTGGAATCTTTTTCTCATGGAAAAAGTGTAAAAGAAATGTGTCATGCCATTTCCAGTGTCCCTTTTTCCAGGGGAAAAAGCATTTAGACAATGGAAAATGACATTTTCCAAAAGAAAAAGCTGACAAAGAAATGGCATAACACATTTCTCTTACACTTTTTCTGGTGGAAACATCTTTTGGTGCCAGCAGTGGCTCTCGAGGATGGTTGTCCATGCAAGTGTGTCAAGAGTCCTTCGGCACCTCGGCTATGTG
>JAGGAX010008431.1:0-26437 GCA_017657335.1 Termitomyces titanicus | reverse complement strand
TCAACTGTACAGTTCATAAAAACTCCGATTTTTGAGTAGTATATAAAGGCTCAAAATGTAGTATAACAATAACAAATCGTTACACCTCAGAGTTTGAATTTCTTCTAAGCTCAGTTCCAAATCATTCTCATAAATTCCGAACATGAAACCACCAAAAACCCAAGTCAAAAAGGTCAACTATCAAGACTTGGTTGTTTTTGGTAATTAGCCACATCTACTTCGCCACTGATTATCAATTTCCAATTACATATCATTTTACCAACTTCATTTACGCTCCGATTCCGATTATGTATTGTTTCTGCTCTAAATACATCTACCAATTCTGATCAGTCCTGAATTCCGATTTCAATCATTTACTATGTTTCAAATTTGATATCTCTCCGATTCCGACTTGATACAACTTTCCCATGCTTATATCAAAATCGGTGACCTTCCGAAGTCGGCGAAAAGTCAAATGTCAAGTGCATACTCATCTTGAAGCTAGTTTTGAGGAGAATTCAACGAGCTCACCCTCGTATCATATAGTTGCAGTACCAAGGATATACTAGTCTGTGGTGTTGTGTTCTTCAAGGTTCATTGCACTCAGATCGGTATTGGTTGTATCAGCGTGAGGGACCTTCCCCTCTGTTGCCAGCATTGCCTACGTCAACCTTTGCTTTCCTATTTCTCAGGTTGATACAAACATGATGAGACTTAGATACATTACGTCAATGTCTATCCAATACATCAGATTTGGCTTGAGTCCTGGGGCAGCCGTCCTCACTGTGTGGACTGTCCTCATCAACCTCCTGATGGAACAACTCACTGAGGTTATCTACCTTGATATCTTTGTCTGTCTTCCCATGCCCCTTAGGCCCATCTGACTCAACTGGCATAAGCTCCAAAGGTGGGCTCAGGCTTGCCCTATTAGTATCAGCAGCATGCATTCTTTTGTCCAATAGAAAACACCCTGTCAGATCTTATTTCTACCTCAAAGCACTGACGGTTACTTGTGCATTACAACACGGGGCAAGAGATTGTTCTTCACCTTCCAAAATTGTCATCTACTCAGACAACATGAACACCATAGACATCATCAATTCACTCCATGCTCAACCCCTTTACAACCCCCTATTGAAATTCGCTGTTGATATCTTGCTCCTTGGCCAGCATCATCTCAAGGTGTTGCACATCTCAGGTTCCCTCAATATCTGTGCAGATCTACTATCTTGTCAAAAGTTTAGCGAGGCAAGGGACCTTTTTCCCAATCTCTGTATCTTCAACTTTCAACCCCCTCAAGAACTGCTGGGCTGCAAAAAAATGATTACACCCACTGTGAGGCCCAGGCAGCCTCATTGAATTGCCTGGTCTCACAAACAACTTATTTGCAAATGGTCCATTGCCCTTGGTCACAGCTAGTGTTGTTGGCAATATTTCACCATTTTGCTCTGCCAGGTTTTGCCACCTAGCAATCGCCGTGTGGCAATCATAATCTTGCAAAACATGTTGGCAAAATCTGGCAAAATTAATTTCATGTATTAGTGACTACTAGTGGTAGAGACGGTTGTTAAGCAATATCATCTACTTTCTTCACTCTTTCCTATGCCTGTCAAGTCAAAAAGTGGTTGAAAGGCAGATGCCTTTATCAAAGAACACATTACAAAGGAAGGAGAACCCTATCCAAAGACCAAATGCTGGCATATGTGATGCAATTATTGCCCTGCAACAGCATCATTGATTGAACATTGTGATCTATGCTGCTTACAGCACATCTCCAAACCAGAAAGGTGTCCCAATATTCCTGAGGACATCCAGGAATCACAGTCATTGAAATTGATGATAGTGAGACAGGGAAGGAAGGCCCAAACAAAGAAGTAGAGGAACATCCTGTTATTCTCAGGCTCAAAGAACTGACAGGTATCTGTGCTACAGCAGACAACCTGGCTGTACTGTCTGATAAGGCTTTGAAACAAAAGGTTGTCAGCAAAGAACAAGTCATTGCAGTCTGTACTGACAACCCCACAACCATGCATCCTTTTGTTGCAAGTGGACATCTGGAAAAAACAAATTATCATATCTCATGAGTAAATTACAAGCTTCTCTATCAAAAGGATGTGTTAAGAAAGTTTATTTGACAGCCATTAGCTTGCTTCATGCATGGAATCAACACTATCCTAGGGGAAATCGTTGCTTTTCTGGCAATGAAAGCACTTGTTACAAAGAATACTTGCATAGTCTCATTCTTCCAGTCATCACATTACTGTGGTGGACAACTTGAAGCTCTTGCTGCAGAGAAGAAGGTTAATTGCAAACTCAAGACCAACACTGAATCACACTTCTATGAACTTATTCTCCAGGCACTTGGTGTCCAAGAACACAAAGCAGCTTTATTGGAGCTATGTATGCGAGATGATGCTCAATGAAGTGTTGGAGGTCTAACACCAATTGCACAAGATGTGGTCTTAACAGTGCTTGGTGACATGGAGCACTGGTCTTTGACAGATCAACTGATTCAGACTTGCAAGCCACTTGTTGACGTGATTGGAAATATTGAATCATGTGAAGCTAATCTGGCGGATTGCATGCTTCAATCAATCTGGGCCCACCAAGAAGTCAATCACCTTATTTTACAGGATGGAGAAAGCTTTGCATTTGCACAGCATGCTTGTCAAGTTCTCCTGACCCAGTTTCATGCCATGAACACTGATTTTCATTAGCTCACCTTGTTTCTTCATCCACTCTGTCAAAAACTTGCTGTGTCATCTGCTATTCATTCTTGAAAGATCGAGGATGCTTATAGAATTGCTCTTGGTATTGCACAACAATGGAACTGGACAGCTCCTCAGGCATGGCTCCTTATGGACAATATTAAAGCATTACCATGGTCAGAGCATATTTCAGGGTGGAAAGGCTAATGCAAGGGAGTGGTGGAAATCACTTGTCATCACATCCACATCTTATCCTCTCAAAGCTCTTGCTATCAAGTTCTTCAGCATTGTTCCTCACACTGCAGAGGTCAAGAAATTTTTCTCAAATCTTGAGGGTATTCAAACAGTCAAGTGCTCTTGCCTTACACTTTCTCACATGCAGACTCTAGGAACGCTTCAAAATCATTATACTTGCCTATTACATGAAGAAGCACTCAAGATGGGGAAAACAACGCATTGGAAGCACCCTCACATGATCAACTGGGTATTGATGTCAATCACATTGACAAACTTGTTCATAATTACCTCTGAATGCAATCAGACATGGTTGCTACAGGTTTCAGACAATGATCTTGCTGGCCCTGAAAGTATATCATTGGATGAGATTGATGCCAAGTTTGATAAACTTGCCATGCAGGTCAATGCAGCTGATGATGGAGATGGATTGCCGGAAACAGTTCCTATTGAAGATGTTTATAACTTGGAGGATCTAGATGACATTCAGAAAGGGCAGATCACTGTAACAATTGATGAGGAGCTTAATGTGAGTAAGAACAAGGGAAACTCAAGTGAGAAATGGGATCCCGAGTCTTTGATGGAGTCACTCAGCTTATGATAGTATTGTTATTGACAACTAGCAGCAATACATGACTGAATTCTAATTTCTATGTTAAAATTACATTGCTTGAGATTTGCCAGCCTTGCCAGGTTTTGCCAGGGGGTTTTGCCAAGAGTTTTGCCATGCTGACAATTGGCAAATGGTTATGGGAGTTTTGCCCATGACACTAGTTACAGCATTGGAGACACCACTTTCTAATCCTATGGATCTGCATTAAACTTCTATCTGAACTTCGTCAAGATTCATGATAGACACCATACCAACTGCAGACACACACTCTCTCTATGTTGTGTATATGTCTTACCATATTGACCCAAAATCAATCTCATTTTATCTTTCCGGTATTTGTGTAGCGTATACATGACCCACGCCTACTGTCACAACTGCTTAGCTACGGATATCTGGCAACTGTAATCAATCATTCCTTATACACACCCTCATTCCATCCATTGCCATAGTATTTATACCTGTTGAGCTGCGTGTTAGTAGACTAGTTCTCACAATTCTAGGACTTACACCAGTTCTTTCCATGAGTCTCTAAGTGTGACAAGACTTCTGCTATTTCAGGCAGGCTCGTGTTACATATTTTGAACTTCTACAAGTCTTAACTACTCCAAAAACTCTTTACTCAACTCTTGTACTGTGGGCTTCCCTCTGGTCTGATCAACTGGAACCATCCTGGACGTGAGTCTTTGTTATTGCAATGTCTACTGACCAAAGCCACAGATACCATTTGCACCTTCGACCCGCCATGGTCCCCTTGTCAAGAGGACCAGTCAATAAGCTGGAAGAAAGCTACAATGACTTGTTTTGAGTCATTTCCCCTGACGTGTCCAACGCTGAAGAATGGGCTGAGCCCAGCACCAACATAGAGACACGTCAGACTGATACTCCTGCCAGACTCACAAGCGAGTCGGCAGAGACCCCTAACCAAGATAGAGAGTTTTCCTGCTCCAATAGCAGAGGCCGTAGGGCGTAGATGGAAACTCAAAGGCCATGCCAGAAGGGCATGCATCACATTCAATAACAATGTCTGCGCTAGCTGGTGTCCAGGAAAGACTTTTCAAAAGGAAAACACCTAAGGACCTCTCAATATACTTTGCTCCCTAAATGAGGTCAGCTCTAATGTCTGCATTACACCATACATGAACCTTGGACTTGTCAGGAATGGTGGCCAACTTAGCATATAAGTTGGATAGGCATAGAGCTAAGTGAGGGAAGACATTTAGACCCCAATTGATCCATCCTGCGAGTCTCTGCCAAGCTTGTTTGGTGTGATATGTAGATTTCTTCCTTTCAAAAGCAGCATATCGGCACATCTCTCAAAGAAGGTCAGATTTTGCTTCAGCTAGGAGTGTCATGGTCATTTTGTTTGGGTTGACAAGTATACCAATGATCATTAGCAGGCTTCCGAAAACTTGCTTCTTTTGCTTGTGGGGAATACCCACGTCATCCCAAATGCATAAGAGACTGGACTGGCCATGAGGCATTCATTGTTGGTAGGGTTCATAAAAGACTAAGTCATTTGCAAGATTAAAGCCATAAGAATTGTCATTGAACACAAGATATCTTTAACCCCATACAAGTCCTCTGTGGACCAGGTGATGAGGGCGTTTACAGCTCCCCAACAATTGAGAGAAGCTTGTCCTCCAAAGCAGTTGCACTGATCGACATAACATTTGTGGTCAATGGTGACAATCTGCTTCAGCTGCTAAAGCAGGTGCATAGGTATGAGACGATACGTGCTTGAGATGTCAGATTTCCATAGGACAAGAGGTTTGTTGTGATGCTCTTGGAACTTCAGCAACAATGAACCAAGGTGTCGCATATTGTCCATAGGAAAGCCAGAGATTTCATCATAAGGATCATGGAGTTAAGCAAGTATTGGCCTGCAGATTGATTGGTTACTAGTCATTAAATCATCTGATTTAGGTTTTGGTACTGCATGAATTGGCAAGCTATACATTCCATCAAATAGTTCTGTTCCAAAATTGCAGGAAAAATGACTGGCCATGACCTCTACATCCTTCTGAGAGCATAAGAATTCTTTTTCTCTTTCATCTTTTGATGGCCCTAACAACATGTTGCAAGTCAGAAGATATGAGGAAGGCTTTGTATGTGCATACAGCCAGAAGCTTTGACGTAGACCTGTAAGTACAGAATGTACAAAAGGTTTGTTTGGATGATTAGTCTTGAGACGTTTGAGAACATTAACTTTGATAGATGTGATGATTTTGAAAAGGTGTGGATGATCTGTTAACATCTTCATGGCCCTCTTATTACCAAACTCTTCTGGAGGAGGTCAAGGAACTGGCTTTGCCGTGTAAGACCACTGAAGTAACATAATGGGTAGAGGAGTGGAGAGATCATAATAGTTGTATTGAAGGTACTTTGGTAAGTTATCTTTAAGCACTTTGGTTTTTGACCTCTTTATCACATTTTGTTTTGAAATGGTTTCCTCCACATTTTTTGCAGATGTGCTTCCAGTAGCAATTGTCCTGAAATGAGCAACCTCCAGGGGAATTCCATTTTCTGCATATGCCTCGTTTATTGGAACTGTTTGATTGGTTGATAGCCAATTTTGCTCCTGCTTTTTTATTTCCACCGCTGAAGTTGATGCCTCCAGAATCAAGGATTGCATCTCAAAGATCATCAATCATGTTTCGATCAGTAAGGAGCATCCTTGTACCCGCTCTGATCCTTGCCCTAACTGCTCTTTTGTACTCAATAACACAGGAGTGTAGAGATGGGGGTTTGGCTGAGAACAATCCAACAATATATTGGTAGTGGTTTGCCCACTCTGTGCAACGGTTGGGCCATGTGAATCCAAGGGCTTCTCCATATAAGTTGGCAGCAATAGTTCATTGCCCATAATCCTTGACCTTTCAAACTGGATCACTATGTCCAAAGATGATTTCACGATCTCCGATATGCCCCCTATTCTCTCTAGGAGCTCTGATATGGTGGATAGCAATGTAGATTGGATCAAAGTTGGCGAGTTCTCCCTTGATGAGTTTATCCCATTCTGATGAGGGAAAGTTACAGGGTGCTGTTCTGGAGACGGAGATGTGTTTTTTGACTGATGAGGGGTTTTCAAGGTAGAATCGTAACAACTTCCTGTTTTCATAACAGCAGGCATCTTCAACCTCTTGAGCAAGCTTTTCTTCTTTGTACCAAGGTAATTCTGTTTCCTTGATCTTTCGTTTCTTAGTCTTGGGTTCATCATTGTCAGATTTACCATTGGTTTCTCAACTATCTTCTGATTCAGATTCAGAGTGCAGGAGTCTATTTTGTTGCTTGATGGTGAGGGACTTTGACTGTACATTGGACTCGGTGTTCCCTCCATCATCTGTTTGCTCTGTTTGCTCATGTTGATGTGATTCATCAGGTGTTGATCCTTGGTTCATGGTGTCTCTGTTCACAGGCGATTCGCTTCTTCTTAACCTTTTCTCTATGCTTTGCTCTTTTTTCTCAAACTTCTTCCTTTTCTTTGACCCCCTTGAATAGGGTAATGTAATTTGCAATTGTGTCAAGTTGCTGTTGTTCACTCAAGTGGACCGGTTGACAATGGAAGAAACTTGGGTGAGGAAAGAGCTCACAGAGTAAGTGGTACTTGATGTCTACGTGTTTTACCCACGCATGGAGGGTAGGGTCTTCCGATAGATTTATTGCAGCATTGTTATTGCAGAGTATAGCGGTTGGTCCAGAGGTAACTTTGTGGTGTCCAATTGCTCTGAGCAGAGCGTGAAGCCATATGCACTCTTGCGCACTCTCACTGTTTTTGCGTGGCCCACAATATTACCCCAGACTCAAGACTCCAGGTGTACTCTCCTATGCTTTGTCTGGTGTTGAGGCAGTTTGCCCAGTCGGAGTCCGTGAATCCAATGAGGTTGACTGGGTCCTCCTTGCCCCCTAAGGTCAGTTTCAAATTGCAAGTTCCTTTCAGGTACTGAACGAGGCGTATTGCTGCATTCCAATGAATAGTGGAATAGTTATCAACAAACTGTGTGAGTTGCTGGACCGTGTAGGTGATGTCTGGGCGTGTGGAGATAGCAACGTATAGCAGGCATCCAACGAGGGATTGGTAGGGCGTTTTCTGCAGAGTAGCTGATTCTTCTTTAGATAGGGAGGCATGGTCGACATGATGAAGCTTGAGGCCAGGTTCAATTGGAAGGGATAGGGGTGTCAAATCCTTCTGGCCGAATTGTGAAATTATTTTGTTGATGAGTGCAGTTTGTGACAGGCGGACAATAGAGTTCTTGTGATCCCACTCCACAGCAATTCCCATGATAAACTTGGGTATCCCCAGGTCAGATATGGTCCAGACTGAGCGCATCTGGTCCTTGAAGCAATTGTTTTCTGCTTTGTTGCTGGCTATTGACAGGAAGTTGTCAATGTGCAGTGCTGCGATCGTAGTCCCAGAGTTGGCCCTGCGGTAGTATATACAGGATTTGCATGCAAGGCGCATGAAACCCCACGAGATCATGTTGTCGTTGACATTGTGGTTCCATATATGCCCTGCTTCATACCATATAATCCATGCAGCAGGCACCACACATATCCATCCTTTCCAGGTTTCTCAAAACCTTCTGGCTGCTCCATGTACTGGACTTCGTCTTCAAGGAGTAATCCGTATAAGAATGCAGTCTTGATGTTGATTTGAGTTGGGTCCCAGCCTTTTGCAGCAGCTAGGTGGAGCAAGATTCTCCATGATTCCATGCATGCTGTAGGTGAGGTCGTCTTTGTGTAATCTCTCCTGAAGATCTGCTCATACCCCTTGAATACTAGGCATACCTTGAAGCATACTGCTCTCCCAGTTTTGTCACGCTTGATCTTGAACACCGGGCAGCCTTTTCAAACTTTGTGACCGATGGGTACATCTTCTTGAGGTATCAGTTTATACACCCCCATTTCCTTGAGGGACTTGAGTTTGTCTTGGTAGGCATCTTCCCATTGCTGTGCGTCTGGAGATTCCTGGGCCTCTCTCCATGTTCGAGGTTTGTCATGGAGGTCGATGGAGATTGGATCACCTAGTGATTCTGCTACTGCCAGTAAGTGTTCAATCTCTTCTAGTGTTGTGACATTTGCAAGATCTGAGATGTCAGCGGGTGGTGCGTCTCCTCCTGCCTCTTGTACTTTGTCGTTTGCAACTGGTGGTGTGTGGTCATCTGCAACGTTTTGCACCACAATGGTGGCTCAATGTTTTTCTGCTCTTGCTGCTCGAACAGATTCCTCTGCTTTGCATGATTCCTAAACTGCGCGTTCTAGACGCGTCATAGGAGGGTTCTCGGGCATCGTTTTTGTCATGGTATGGTGGCTTGTGTGGATCAACATGGCCCATTTGGTTCATTATTCTTAGCAGGTGGTTTGGCTATCTTGTGATTGGCAGGAGCAGCAATGGCAGCAGGTGTCAAGGGTGTTGATTCTTCATTGTCGTTTGAGGTGAAGGGAACTATCGTAGAAGTTTCTTTGATTTTGTTGATCAACATAATTTTGCTGCCCTGTGGCGTGCTGTCCAGCGCTCCAAATTTGGCTGTGATGGGATGCCCGTTATGTCTCTCCAGGAATTGTACATGATAGGATTTGTGGATCTTTCGCGTCCTGGGGTCGTAACAGCGGTATGTTTTTGAGTTCTGACCGTATCCGATCAGGACGCATTCAATGCTGCGGGCATTTATCTTTGGGTTATGCTGATTCAATATTAGGACAAAGGCATGACAGCCTATCTCCCTCATGTATGAATAATCAGGTGAGCGCCTATGCCAGAGTTCAAATGGTGTTTTTCCATTCAGAGATTTAGTCAACGTTTTCACATGTAGATGTGCAGCAGTGATATAAAATTCATCCCAGAGGGACTCAGGGCATTTAGTGGCAATCCTCATCGTTCTGGCCTTGCCTAGGAGGGTCATGTGCATTCGTTCAACGTGGCCCATGTGTTGTGAAGTATATGGTGTGCCAAATTCGCGTCTGGAGCCTATTGAAGCCAGCCAGCATTGCATTTTGTTACTTTTGAGCTCGCTGTCATGTCCTGTACAATATATGCCTACTTGTTTACCAGTCTCTGATTCCCTGGCTTAGTGCAATCTTGGCTTTGTTCTGAATGTGCAGTCAAATTTGACCTATGCCAATAGCTTTGATGGAAGTGCCTCCCATGCCTCTAACTGCTCGAGGAGGGATTGACCTGAGTGTCACAAAGTCCGATCTGCAGGGTGAAATGTGAACAGTGGCTCCAGAGTCAAGGTAGAATGGTTTCTCATTGAGGCAGATGAGTGTGGTGCATTCCATCTGGTTGAGTGGCACAATTACAGTTGTAGCAAGGATGGTCTCACATTCTTGGATTGCACTATCTCCTCAGTTGACCGATACCCTCAGTTCGTTGCCGAAGTCGTTGAAGTCATCTTTGATCACCATGAATCCCTGATATTCAAAGAAGTTGGTGGAGTTTGTTGTGGATGATGCTATCCCAGCAAATTCAGAGGTCTTTGTGGGCTGGTCAGTGGTCTTTGCAGCTTTGAGTTGTATCTTTTGAAGGTGGGATGCGTTGACTATGTAAGCTTGTCCATCGAGACCTTTGACTGTGATACTGTTTTTGCTTGCTCCTCCTGTCTTTGTGCCTCCTCCTGTTGACTTTCCTCCTCCTCGCGCAGCTCTACGTGTGGCCTTTGATTCTTCAATGGTCTTACCAGCCATGCCTCCTCCCGGTTTGATACACCAGGGCTTGGTATGGCTGCGGCAGGGGAGCCCAAGGTCGAAGCAGACTTCACAGCATGGATAGCCAGGGCCATGATTGTGGGTCTTCGAGTCTTTGGCAATGAGGGCGGTGTCTGACAAGGACTTGGAAAGGTTAGAGAGACTGTCAATTGTTTGAAAGTGTTTTTGAATGTCGGCAGATTTGTAAGGCTTGTCCTTTGTCGCGTCTGCAAGTCCGCGCGACACCTGCATCTGGACCAACTCAAAAGATTTATTGTTGATTGAGTTCAGGAGGGCTATGCACTTCAGAAGGTCCTTGTCAATCAAACCAATAGCAAATGTGCAATCAATGAGTTTGCATATCTTCCATGCAGTATTCTCAATCAGCTCAGACACCAGCACATATGTCAAGAGAGCTTTGCAGATCAGTCTGACCTGTTTTACGGGTCCCTCATGGTGTGCCCTTGCCTTCAAGGCATCATAGCAATCCTTGGCGGTCCCATCAGTTTTGAGACCTTCCTGCTTGGCCTCTGAGATGGCAGCGCGGATAATGCCAATGATGAGGTCATTGTTTGACAGCCAATTGGCATGCGCAACAGGATCCGTGACAGCATCAGGTGAAGCTATGATGCGCTTAGGCTTGGTCTCTGGGGCAAATATGTACCTGTTGAGGCCACTCTGCTGTAAGAATATTTCAAGTTTGGTTGACCACTTTGTGAATTTGCTAGTGGTTCGGTCAAAAAGGGGTTCTGAGGCTGGCCAGTGAGCGTTGAGTTTGGCAGGGCAAATGCGCAGGTATGCAGCATCTGTAGGCAGCATAACGGATGGTGGGGAGGTGAATCCCATAGTGTGGTTGTTGCCAGAAAAAAGAACAAAGAGATTTCCTGATAGTGCACAGTGACAAATGGAGGCATGTAAGATCAATTGGGCTCAGGGTCCACGAGTGTGAAAGTGTGAAGAGTAGAGAGGTGCAGCAGGGTCTAACGTTGTCACTTCAGTGTGTGTGACAATAAAATCCCATAACCTGTTAGAACCCTAGATACACAGTAAGTTCCTCAGTTCAATATACTTGATTGACTATAACAACTGTACCTAGATACACAGTAAGTTCTATCACACAGTATCAGATTATGTAGACATAAGATAAAATGTAAAGGCTTACCCTCAGTTCAATATACTCGATTGACTGAGGGTGTGGAATGGGACGATGTTGTATATAAGTAAGTCCATGACAAAGGGAGCATTTGTCCCTGCCTCATATAAAGGTGTGAAAGAGAATGTGACATGTCAGGATGGATCAGCGTGATATTGAGAAAGTGATCAAGGTCAATGGTGTCATCATTGTGGGTGCCAACAGAACAATGTGTTCAGATTGCCCTCTATGTACTACTTTCACATGAACCATGCAACTTGATGCAAGCATTGGTCTTGTGAAATGGGACCTTTAACCTGATAAAGTTCCTTTGTTGCAATTGACCATGTGACTCTGAACCAGACATTGTTTTAGCTTTGTATGTATGTATATCACAAGGCGTCAACTAGGGTGTAAGGCACAAATTGATGGATAGCCTCAAAGTTCCTGATGACATCCAGCAATCACGCCAAGGATTTTCACTCAGCTTGGAATTCAGAATCACCCAAAACCCCCTATGTAAGTATTTTCTATTCCACCCCATACCTACTAGCCTTGCCTGTTTTTTGTTTCTTCGGTAATACTTGTTGTTACTTCAACAGATGCAGGTGCTGTTCCTTCTCATTTCTGGGTGACACCTGTGCTCATACCTCCGTATAGCCTTTCTCGGTCCCATTTGACATCATCCATGAAATACTTCAATATTGCGATCTCAGTACCCTCCTTGAAGTCACGCTTGCCTGTAAAAATTGTTGATCTTCAGCCAAATTCTTCATCTACAGAACGATCTCATTTGATAATGAGTAATTTGACTACAAGGATCTTCAAGGAAGTCTGGGTAAATGCCTAAAATTACTAGTGGCCCATCTCTCCAAAGCTCGCCACACACGAGTACTCTGTCTCCACCTTTATGGACCGGATGATTTCTATGACACCCATCCTTTCTATGATAATCTTGCTGCTGCGTTGTTGTCTGTAACTCAACTCGAAGTCTTGCAGCTTGAGCTCCTTTTTGTTAATGATACAAGTTACTTACTTCCTACTCTGCAGTATGTTTATCTTCACCTAACAACGACGACTCAATTAACTATGCGACAGGCATTGTACTTTTTCACTGAATATAATTACTGTTCCTCCAAGCTTAGATCCTATCAACTGGGCTCAATTTCATGACAACCTCCAGGAAGTCTGTTTCTATGGCAAGGCCTCACATTTGCAATGGGAGCCTGACTTCAAAGAACTCACGGTCTATCAACATTGGACAGCACAGTCATCATATAGATTGATGGTTTGGCAAGTGAGACAGTGGTCGATTAAGGCATTCCCAGCGCTGAACCCCTATTGGAGCGCATGTCCAATTTGGGAACATGTTAACACCACACGAGGCTGGCTTCAAATTTGTGAGCGGAAACTTGATTGAATGCAATGAAGAATCTGGAATTTGGACTTTAACAAGAAATCTGGGTTACTAGAAATCTCTTTGAATGGCTTTATTGTGAATAACTGGGTATTGTGTTAACAATGTTGCATCTGATTCTTTTTGTACTTAGAAAAATTATTGGTCGTCCTACATAAATCACGTGATTGGCTTTCATTATTCTTGCTACCAAAATGACCTGTGTGAATTGAGATCTGATAATTGTTCTCAATGAAAAAGTGCAACGCCTGGCGCAAAGTTAATTGAGCTCATTATGTGGTGAAGAGTAATACTGGAGAGTAGGAAGTAAAGGTTGAAAGGGAATTTAGTTTGCATGACTTTGAGTTGGCTTATAGACAACAATGCAGAACCAACAATATCCAAGCAAGGGCTGTGTCACTGCTAAGCTCAAGGTAGTATTTTAAGGGATCTCTCTACACGTCCTTGATACCTATGTAACCAAAATCGTTAAATGAGACCCGTTCTATAGATGAAGAATTCAGCTAGATCTAGAGACTAACAATCCCTACTTGTAAGTGCGACTTGAAGCAGGGTGCTGACATCGCAATATTGCAGTATTTTGTGGATGGCATCAAGTGAGAATCAGGAAGACTGCAAATATGAGTACTATTGGGACCAGCTGTCATACACTACCAGTGAACGAATTGGATGGAAATTGAGGTTGCAGTGGGTGATTTGATTTGCTGTACCAGTTGTGTTCAATGAGCAAATTTGCAGAACAAGGCTGAGAGGGAGGATATAATTGATCTAATTCATTGTTGTACCCCATAAATCTTGCTGCTCGCTTTTCGTCTTGATGTCCGTGGCAAAGATCTAATAGAGATGTGTAAGATACTTGTAGAGCCAAGTACAATGTAAGTCTCAGGAGTTGGACACAGTAAGTGTAGATGGCTTAATATATTGACCTGTAGAGCCAATGACAACGTAAGTCTACAGGATGGGTAAGTAATGAGTAATAACTTGGTAACAGCCGCTGCTTACCTCAGGAGTTGGACACAGTAAGTGTAGACGGCTGAGGGAAGCAGGGTTTGTGTATCCTATGTTATGTACTGAAAAATAAGGTTTTAGAGTAAAGTGAAACAAACAAAAGGCGAAAAAGGAAGAGTGCTGTGGCGCAGAATAACGGTATGTCAGAAAAGACAAGAATGGTACCAAGTAGAGTAATCCAGAGTAGCGGTCCACCCAAGTTGTAATTCCAACACTCCTCCCGACGCAAAGGACCGTTTCAATTTTTGAGACCCAAAAGCCTGACGAGGTAGTGGCGCACGGGAGAGGCTTGGTGAAGATGTCTGCGATATTTTCAGTGGATGGTGTGTGGATGATATTGATATCCCTGTTGTGTACACGCTCCCTGACATAGTGGTATCGAATGTCGAGGTGTTTGGCCCGAGCGTTGCCCTTAGTAGACTCTGCCAGGGCAATAGATGATTGATTGTCTACATGAAGGTCGATGGGGCGAGGCTGAGGAAAGCTTATCTCAGAAAGGAAGCTGTACATCCACAGACCTTGTTGTGCACCACGCATCAGCACCATGTATTCAGCCTTGGTCGTGCTCAGTGCAACGGTGTTTTGCTGCTTGGACGACCAGGAGACGGCCCTGCCAGCCATCATGAAGACGTATCCTGCCATCGATTGCCTGGTATCCAAATCTCCCTTGTAATCTGCATCCACATACCTGCTCAGCTTTGCCATTGATCCTGCATCCTTTGTGTAGGTGATTCTGTAATCCAACGTTCCCTTTACATATCCTAGCACATGTACCATTGCCCGTCAGTGCGCTAATCCTGGATTTGACTGGAAACACACAATAAGACCAACAGCAAACAATAGATCAGGTCATGTAGCAACTTGTGCCCACATGAGGCATCCAAGGAGTTGTCTGTAAGGCTTATCCTTCATGAATATCTGGTCAGCTTCAGACTGAGGGGACATCAATTCCCTGAGAGGGGTATGATGAGGGTTGCAGTCCTTCATTCCAAAACGGTCGGGCATGCGCTCCAGGTACGCGTGTTGGAAGAGAGAGATTGTTCCGGCTTTCTGGTCATGCTCGATGGCCATCCCAAGGATGTACTTTGGGTCTCCTAGGTCTTTTATGTCATATATCTCCCCCAGCTTGCATTTAGCTTTTTCAGCTGCTTTGGGGTAGACAATATACCGAACACATTGTCGTTGAATGTATTGGATATGGTGTGTTCCTCTGCATCGACCCTCAACCTTATGCATGAGTCTGCACATGAAGTTTTGAACCCTAGTTTCTCCCATGCTGCGTTCAAAGTCCAAAGCCAGTCCCGTCCACCCTGCATGAGTCCGTACAGGGTTTTCAGGAGCAATGCTTTCTTACCCTCCCCCCCTGGAAACCCTGGAGGAAGGTGAATGTACACATTGAACTCTGGCTTACTGTTCAGGTACGCTGACATGAAGTCAACCTGCCAAATCATCCAGTCAAGTTGCGTGGCAATCACAGCAGATGTTCTGAGGGACTCAAGTCGAACAACAGCCACATAAGTCTCATCGTAATCTTTGCCTAACACCTCAAAGTACCCCTTTGCCACCAACCTAGCCTTCTGCCTCACTATATTCCCCTTCTTGTTGTACTTGATCGCATAGACCCACTTACTTCCCACAACCTTCTTCCCCTTTGGTACCTCTGCCTCATCCACAAGCTTGAACACTTCCCTCTCCTTCAAGACCCTCAACTCCTCCACCATTGCCAGACTCCACAACTCGGGCTGTTTCATAGCTTCCTCGTAAGTCTTCAGCGCTGTCTTGAGAGGTTCCTCATTGGGTGTGATGGCTGCCAGAAATGCGTATGCATCTTGTACGTGGAGTGCTTGTGGGTTGTGGTTTACCACAGGTGGATTTTGTATGACCATCTGCTGAGGCTCTGTGCATGCATGGATACGTTTTGAGCAATGTGTGGCAAGAGGTTGGGCATTTGTCGGAGCTAGGCTGTTGTCAGGTATGTGAGCGTCAATCTCTGAGTCGGCTTGCTCTGTGATCAAAGGCTTGGCAATTGGGTTGGGCATCATAGGGTGAAGTGGGGCAGCTGGGTATGTGATATGTGGTGCTACAGGTTGACAATGGATGAGTAGGCCTGGGGTGCTCGCAGGGTGGTTTGGCTCCTTGTTGGTGAATAGTTCGTCATTGTCCTTGAGCATGGTCAATGATCTATGGCCAGTTCCCTCGTCAAAAATCACATCCCGCGAGGTAATGATTGTCTTCATGGTGGCATTGTACAGCCTGTACCCACTCTCTGAGTAGCCAACAAATGCATACTTCACCGAACGTGGGTCCAACTTTGACTTGACAAGTTATTCAGGGACCTTAGCAAACCTTACACAGCTGAACGGGTGCAGGTGTGCCACATCTTGCTTTTTCTTGGTCCATGCCTCTGCAGGTACAACTCCAGGGCTGCACGCAGATGGCAGGAGGTTTCTTGTATGGATCGCAAAGCCCCTTGACCTCAGGGTTCCCCTTCACTCTCAACCCCTTGACCATGTCTTTCTTCAACAGGTCTTGGATACTGTCTATCCCAGCGTATGCAAAACGCCTATGCCACCTGTCAAGATCTCCGGGTACATCTCTGGCTGAGGCTATCATTATGCGTGGCCCTTGTGCTGCAGGATCGAGGGTGTCCAACAGATACATCCCTCCAGCACCCTTTCCTATCAGGACCTCAGCTCCTTTCAGGTCCCTGAATACAGCCTTGCCCTAACCAAAAGTAACAGAGAATCCTGCAGTGTCAAATTTCCCAATCAATATCAGGTTTGCCGACAGGTCCGGCATATGGAGAGCGTTTTTGAACACTAGCTCTGCGGATCCATCCCGAGTTTTTACCATCTTCTTGACTGTGCCCTGTCCAACGATGTGGAAAACTGATTCTCAGGTCGCTGCCTGCCCCTGTCGTGGCTTGCTAAGCACCCTGTACTCGGTGAAGTCCTCTCAGTGAACAAAACAATGATCGCTCACGCCAGAGTCCACGAATGTTGGGACGGAAGTGTGGGTCTGTAGGACGCAAGTGGTTCTCCCAGGCAATAAGTCTACCTGGAGTCCAGCTTCATTGTAGGCTGCTGCCAGCAAATATTGTGCTACAAGAGCATAGGTAATGTGGGCGGTTGGGACGTTTGCGTTGGCCAGATTTGCTGTGGGTGTGCCTGGGGTGGCGTTCAAGGTGGCTAACACCCTGTCGCAATTTCTGAAGTTTGCGGGAAACTGGCCTTCCTTTCCTCCCCCTTTCCAGTAGCAGTTTTCAGTTGTGTGCCCAGTTTGCCCACAGTTTGGATTTCCGCAGATGAGTTTAGACCTTTGGGGTTTTGCTGCTGCCTGCAGTGCCGTGACCGATGTCCCAGCTCCCTTCCTGTCATTCACCCTTTCCCAGTGCACCGTGAGCCCCGCCACAAGTTGCACCGACAAGGTAGTGGCATACAGACTAGATACAATGGTGTCCCATGACTCGGGAAGCGAACTGATGACTACGGATTTGAAGGTGAGGTCTGAGATCTGTGCCCCCTTTTCTACTCACTTGGTTCAGAGATCTTTGATGTGTTCAAGAAAATCCCCACTCTCCTCAAGCTGCGCCACGTGAAGTACCTTTTCTGCTGCGACCGCAGCTAGATCAGAGGTGATGCCATAAGCTTCTGTGAGTGTCTTCCATGCTCTCACTGCGCTTTCATTCATTTTTACCCCTAGACCGATTGGGTTTTTGCAGTTGTTCACGATCAGGCCTAGCGCCCATGCGTTGCGGCTGTCCCATTCGTTGACTGATGGGGTAGTGGAGTACCATTCGGTCGGTTCTGTGGGGAGAGGTATCTCCATTGGTGAGCTTTTGACAGTGCTGGTGACAGGGTCGATCTCTTTATCTCTGGGTCTCTTTATGGTTCCTTCAAGGTAGCTGCGAGCGCCATGGGATCGTGCCGCTAGTAGTACCCTGTCTCTAAAGGCAATAAAGTTTGTTCCATCGAAATGCCTCCAGGAAGGTGGGAGGGTTGTAAGACGAGTTCGAGGTCATTTTTTAGTAGCAAGTAATTTTGTGTGAGCTGTTCGCGACAATAAAAAAAATTTTGTGTCCGGTTGTACAATTTGTTCTTGCAGTGGGAGATCAATCGGGGCCTATAACCTGTAGAGCCAAGTACAACATAAGTCTCAGGAGTCGGACACAGTAAGTGTAGATGGCTTAATATATTGACCTGTGGAGCCAAGTACAACGTAAGTCTACAGGATGGGTAAGTAATGAGTAATAACTTGGTAACGGCCGCTGCTTACCTCAGGAGTCGGACACAGTAAGTGTAGACGGCTGAGGCAAGCAGGGTTTGTGTATCCTATGTTATGTACCGAAAAATAAGGTTTTAGAGTAAAGTGAAACAAACAAAAGGCGAAAAAGGAAGAGCGCCGTGGCGCGGAATAACGGTATGTCAGAAAAGACAAGAATGGTACCAAGTAGAGTAATCCAGAGTAGCGGTCCGCCCAAGTCGTAATTCCAACGATACTGCTCTTTTATTGTTGGATCCCTCGACTCCTTGACGCAATTTTGCTGAAACTTTGATGGTCAGATCGTCACATACGTATACAGAAGAGGCAGTCCTAGACTTCATCACCACAAACTTCTATTTCGCATCAGAAGCAAGAGCAAGAGCTCCGTCGTTGTTGACGAGAGTGAAGAATGCGCCTTCCTTTCCCACCCGACTGGCTCTTGCCGACGCTGGCAATGAAGCAGATCCAAGCTTCCCTGCTGCAACGATGCTCTTAGCCAACATGGAGATCTGTCCAAAACCATCAGCAAATAGTGCGTACAGGAGAGACAGGAAGAGAATAATGGTGACTAGTCGGTAGCAAACGCACATTGATCCGAACATTATTGGAGAAGTAAGATACGAGCGAAAGAAAGGGGCTGTACGACAGGTGATACTTGTCAGAAAACTGTGGACTGGCGGTTACGCAAATTGCAGTTCTGATTAGACACTCACGTTACGACGGACTCTCCAAGTCGCTTGGAGTCGCGATTCGTACCTACGAGAAACGCAGGTCGAAAGATGATAGTGTCACTGTAACCCAAGGATGCGAGTGCGTTCTCTGTCAGGCCTTTACTCCTGAATACATACGGGTCCATTGAGAGGAATTGGTCATGATTTGAAGGACTTCACCTAGTGTAAAGGAACCTTGACGACGCGTCTGCGCCGATAGACTTGTCCATTGACATTAACAAAGAGTGAGTACAAGAGGCAAGATGGAAATCGACCTACAGAAACGTAGACGAGTCGCTGATCTGAAGCATCCGACTTTGCCTCGCGAGCAACATTGACGACATATCTAAATGGAAGGATTGAGAAAACAAGTGACCAAGTTGGAAATTTGATGGAAAAGGTGAACTCCAACTTACTCTCTATCAATCTTCTCGAACGCCGCAGCACTCCCAGCTACGTTCCTCGTTGTCCCGAGTCTGGATGCATGTCAACATTAGTAACCTCTGTTCACAACGACCCCCACTCAAGCCTCAGAGACCCACGCGATGAACACCACATCCCACTTATGCTCTTTCAGCCCCGCCTCCTTCAGGTTTTCAAAATCAATTGTCCGCTGCACGAGCTTTTCTACGCCAGAGGCAGGAAGGGTACCCTTGTTTGTCACACGACGTCCGTATTCGCCAACCTTGGTGAAGTCAGGAGATTGGAGCAAGTCAAGAAGAATCTTTTGGCCCGTTTGACCTGTCGCGCCGATAAGTAGAGCGGATGATTTACCCACAGTGGCAGCCATGTCCATTACGTTGGAAGAAGGATACTATACGATAGTATATTTTAATTTGGCTCATGACGTGACAACGGAGTATTTCTTCGAACATGACGCGTACTTACGTATCGTCGGCACGATCACTTACGGTGCCAGAAATTCTTAAACTTGATACACTACACGGTCTATCTTACAACAGACCTAACATGTATGTGAAATACAACAAGATAGACTATCTAGTCCTCATCGTCGCCAATGACATGCAGCCTCTGAGATGACTCTGCTTCACGTTCCGGATTCGGCACACGAGCATACCATTTTGCTCGAATATTAGTCGACGTCAGCTCGATACCTCCTTTGGTCGGAGAGTTGTTGGACGCATTACGACCTGTCGTGGAATACAGATGGAGAAGGAAAACGATGAAGGTGTACACGAAGAATGCCATGCTGCATTGTGTCGGGGGTCAATCGTGTGCGCTTGCAGACAGGGAAGCAAGAAGCACACCTAAACATTATGAGGATGTAGGTTACGTGGTCCATTTGGCTGTTGTGGACGAAGTCTAGCTCCTCATCTGTTGCTGACATGAACAGGAAGCTTGTAACCGTGACGTCAGTGGGAGCACAGGGTATTGGAAAGTATTGCTCACCCAGCGGAAACGAGGAGCTGTGGTGGAACTTCTAATAAATGACAAATTTTTTTGAGGGGGTGGGAATGACTTACGAAGGGAGGAAGGTGACGGAAAGACTGAGAAGCCGCTGCCTTTGCAGACTCAGACGGCGCATCAGATGTTGGAGGAAACCTCGGGCTACGCTCAGCAAGTGTATGGTCGCTCGTGCTGTCATCGTCTACTTCAGGCGAGTACTTGGGTACAAAGAAGCATATCTCAATGATACGCGTAAGGCCTGCCAACATAAGGGTATATCCAAAAGTAGCGTGAACCTGAAGAATCACATGAGCAAGACAACAGCCTGCGAGATATCGCTTGACCTTGGTAGAAATCATCAGTGCTTGAGTGTGATCAGACATCGCCCAGCCAGTCAGAATAATTCTACATATTGCGTTGATGGTCAAGCTATGTGCAAAGTCAGGAGGACGAATTTCGAGTCTTACATCACTCCGGGAATGACATTGCGTTGGTTATTGCGAGAGAGAAATATTCCTAGAAGACCTCCTACCCACCCTGTCAAGCCGCTGGGCATTAGAGAGACCGTGAGTGACAATGAACGTACTTACAAAGAACACCGAGTATTCTTGGAGTCAGACAGAGAATCAGTTATGGGCTCTCTTGGCAAGTAGGAAGCATGCTCACGTGTGCTGCATATCCTTCACAGACCAGATGTTTCCGCGATGCTCGGTAAATGTGTTGACTTGATGAAACATGATATTATGTACAGTGTGAAACCGGGATGAAGATTCTGAAATACTTACCGATACCCTGTGCGATATCCAACATCCGTGAGTGCAAGAACACCGCCTAACATGTGTTCAAGACGCACCCAAAGCATGATAACCCTATCTCGCCTATGCCTCAACTTGGAAATTTGCAGGTGTAAGATAGACACGCACCAAGAATCCCACCATTCAGGGCTACGTCCACTACGTCTCACCCAAGCCTCTCCGACAAGTAAAATAATGACCATGATCGTGGCATACGCAATAAATCCACTTCCCATGATGTAATGAGCGAGGCATTGTCCTATCGTGCATGAGACTTGCCCCGGTTGAACGGCACCGAAAGAACAGACACACCAAGGTTACCTCCACGACAATAACTGCGATATGTCAAGGCACCAAAGAGCATTTGCACCCAACCAAGGACGGGCCACGCTTTCCCCAAGACACCATGAGCTCGAACTGCCCATGGTCTGAGTGTCCTTTCGTGTACATGAAGCTTGAGGTATATTCCCAACAGAAGTTGTGCAACCATGGGAACGAATAGTATGGACGCAAACTTGCCGTGAGCAGAAGGCAAAAACTGTCGCCCTTTGTGCGAGTGACCCAGTATGTATCCACCGATCGTCAAGAGGAAACCAGCACTCTGTAGAAAAAGGATCAGGCATGTCACAAAGTGCCAGTTGAACCCGGAACCCACCTGGAGAGGGACGTGCCAGCGACTTCGAGTAATCCCAAGGACCATTCCAATGGGAAACAGGATGCCCCAAACTGCAGCCTGCAGGAACATGTGAATCCATAAGATAGCATCCGTAGACGCGGTGGCCTCTTCCTCCGTCAACTCGTCATGGTGTTCGTGTGCGATAACAGGCCGGAAAACAAGCAGAACAAATAGCGAGATAAAGCAAAGATTCCTGAGGACAGAAGACATGGCTCCCCCCTAATTTGTTGTAGGGGAGGTGAACGATGCCGACAGTAAAGGGATATTTAGAAGAGAAGAGTCTAGGATTGAAGTCTGACAAACGGCGCAGCTGTCATCGCAAATGACGATCCGTGCATGTGCTCTTTTTTGATAAGCCGAAAACAGCAATCCGTCGCTTACCTAAGCACACATTTCTCTGCCATTAAAGTCCTCCAGAGTCCCCGACGGCTCTGATTTGGGCTTCGTTACTGCCATCGCAAGCTGGGCTTTTTTGCGGCTGTCTCGAGGAGTCGAACTCTTTGCCAGCCTTGGGTTTCGCGGAGGCTCTTCCGTACTGAGGCAGAAGCTAAATCCATGATCTGGTTCACATCTGTCCTTACGCCTCTGTCGTCCGATACTGAGCCAACTATTATCGTCACATTCGATCGGGGAAAGTATATCTTTAATACAGGCGAGAATACGAATCGAACATTTTTGCAAAGCAACGCGAATTGGAAGAGGACAAGGGGGTTGTTCTTCACTGACATTGGGACCAAACGATGCAGTGGGATGCCGGGTCAGTGGTTTCGAAGAGTTCAAACGCGTCAAAGCAACCCTTCTGACCACCTGCAAAGGTCTGCTTATGTCTTTTGCTGATGCCACGATCCCCCGCTTGCACATCGTTGGACCTCCTGGGCTACTGCATTATATGTCCGCCATGCGTATGTATACTTATCGGTAAGTTGTCGTGAACCACCTATCAGTGATTCTTACTTCTTAATGTTCTTGTCAGAGACTCGCTCAATATCAGCCCCATTGAATCTTCTTGGACTCCGTCTGCGTCTCCCGAACCTCTTTTTAAAGATGAAAACATCACTGTGTACGGTATACCTATATTGCCTTCTCCCGAGCCTCAAAATACGACCGTTACTCATCCTGATCTGTCTGCGGATACAATTGAAGCTGGTCAGAAACGTAAGCGCGAAACTTCGCCGGATAGTCCTGAAAAGCGACAAGTGTTGGACAAAGTATCGTCTTCATCATCTGGAGAATCTTCGAATCCTCCTGAGCTTCTCGAGGGTGAGGCAGCGGATGATTGGAGAAGGCAAATGATTAACCTCATGTTTCCTGGCACGAATATTAAGCCACAGAGACAACTTCTTGACCGCGACGATCCCGCTCCAAGGCTAAGGAAAAAAAATCCCAAAACCCAGGGTGATGGTGAGTACAATTCTTAGGAGTCATCTAATCACGATGTGACACTTTTAATTTCACTAGGCAAACCGACCAGAAATTCTGCCTCGCCTCCCTCTGAAACTTCCGAAGATGTGAGCTTCACTCGTTAGTTGCCGATGATACTATCTTATGAAGCCTTAGGTTGAGACATCAAGACGTGGTCGCTCCCGGTTACCACCCGGATACCACAGTCAACTTCCTAAATTCGTTCGGCACACTGCAGCTTCACCTACACTGGCCTATGTTCTCGTCGGTCCACGCATCCGAGGCAAATTCAATGCTAAAGCGGCGGAAGAACTGGGCGTTCCGTCTGGTCCTCTTCGTGCGCAACTGACTAGAGGGAACTCGATAACCATCAACGTTATGATTGATGGTGAGATGGTGGAAAGGATTGTGCGACCTGAAGACTGTATTGGCGAAAGTGAAACACCTGGGGTGGGTTCTCTACTTTCCATTTCTTTTTGGTCCCAAGCTAATTTGACGAATAGGCGGCTGTAATTCTTGATATCCCGACCGTGGAACACATTCCGGCCTTAATTGCTGCATTTCAACATCCGTTTTACGCTAAATTCCGTTCTCATCTACCTGAGGACTGTAAAGACCACGCTGTTCGTTCTGTTTTCCACCTTTTGGGAAGAGATGTTCTAGAAGATCCAAGATATATCGAATTTATGAATGGGTTTTCACCTAATACGCATGTAAGAGCAGAAACTATGCTCTTTTATAGTGATTGCCTAACACAGACCCCTAGCATGTAATTTCGTCTCGCAAACACTCGCCTGACCTTGTAACATTCACTAGCTCAGCATTTAGTCAACTTCGCATGAATCAATTAGACTCTGATTTATTTCCAATCCCACATTATTCACTCTCACCAAAATATGACCTTAAATGTATGTTCCAGTTCTTTCCTTCGCCGACTGAGTCTTAAATAACGTTTTGATAATTCCAGCGATTCCTAATATCCCTCAAAACGCGAGCATTCTCACTGCCGGCCTAGAGATTAATATGCGTAATTCGAACCCGCCAACGGTCCGGGAACTCGATGATTCGTTCCACAACACTGTTATGTCCGAAGAGCCTGTCAAACTCCCACAAGAGACGTCGAAACTATTTGCACAGGCCAAAAAAGACGTCGAGAAGCATGTGGCGAGTGGAAAACTTCATGTTCCAAGAGGATCCGATGTTAAGGTGATACCTCTGGGCACCGGTAGCGCCATACCAACCAAATACCGCAATGGTTCGTCGATGCCTTTGTTGTCCTTCTAACTTGGCTGACACTTATGGGCTATTCTAGTGTCTTCCACCCTGATTCAGATACCCAACTGGGGCAACATTCTTTTGGATGCAGGTGAGGGCACCTGGGGACAGCTCGTCCGACAATTTGGCATCGACGACGGAAACCCAAACAATGTGTGGGACGTGCTGCGCAATCTCAAGTGCATCTATATCAGTCATATCCATGGAGACCATCACATGGGACTGGCCCACCTTCTCGCGAAGCGGCGACAGGTATATCAAGTTTCCCTTTTCTTCATACGTCTGTTTTTGACGAGTTCTCGTGTCTTTTTAGCTCAGTCCACCGGCATCGTCGCCCCTTTACCTTGTGACCATACGCTCGGTGCATTTGTATATTCGCGAGCTTTCTGAGATCCAGGATCTTGGTCTCAACGATCCGTCAGGGAATGGTGTCATCCCCATTATGAGCGAATCCCTTTATTGGAAGAATACCGGTGTGTATCAGACCTACGGGATGTGGCAGATCGGTGGCTCTGAGCCTTGGACCGATATTGATCTGTAAGAGTCATCCAAGTGTCGAGTCGGATTGTTTCTTACTCAGATGTTAGGTCACATAAGAACGCAGCTGCTCTGCGTGAAGCTCTTGGACTTGAGAGCTTCAGTACCGTGGACGTTCGTCATAAGACACGATGTTATGGTGCTGTTATCAAGCACATCGACGGCTGGAGTATTGTGTACGTTCCATGGTATCTGAGTTCTTGCCTCCAGTTTTTTTTGATCGCGCACTTAGCTTCTCCGGAGACACTGAACCATCAATCTCATTAATTCACGCGGGCAAAGACGCGACACTCCTAGTTCACGAAGCCACTATGGCTGACGACCAGGCGCAAATGGCAGCGCAAAAGGCACACAGTACATTCAGGCAAGCCCTCGATGTGGGCAGGCGAATGCAAGCAGAGCACATTCTTCTCACGCACTTCTCTGCTCGCTATCCTAAAATGCCTCCCTCTGCCCTTCAGTGTTCGCAAAACGGGTACTTTCGTCCCATTGTGGCTTTGGCTTTCGACCATGCCAACTTCAAAATTGGCGACATGTGGAAGATGAGTTATTACCTTCGGGCTTTGGAGCAGAACTTCAGGGAGACAGTGGCGGAAGAGGGCGATGAAGATGAAGAAGTGGAAGCGGATACGTTGGCGGGGATGGATGTCGCTGTTGATTGATCTCTGGAGTGCTCTGAAGCCTTGGTTTAGCTTCTCGAGAGATATCTACACAGATGTAATGAGGATCTGAGCAGTCCAAGTCAAGTCTAGATTGAGGGAGACTGTCACAAGGCTGGATAGACATTACTGACATATACTCGAGCAACCAAGGATACGAGTGCATAAGGTGATTACAAGATTAAGAGACCGTTTTTCAGTCTCCATGCACATAGTAAGTATAGTTATATCTGCTCGACTGTTCGAGTGGACTCGGAAGGCTGAAGCTTATTCGAAGTCGGAAATAATGCATTAATAATGGTTGGAAGTCGTTAACACCATAGCCGCCTTTGTTCATGCATGCTTCAAGTCTTCCAGCTCAGATCCGCACATTCCGTGCGCGGAGAGTCCAAATTCCACTCAGAAATGATAATCGACTCGAGCTTCGGAGAAACTTCTCCCCTATGTCTGAAACTCTCTTTCAAAATTTACAACCTTCAGCTCCTTTCCATTCAAAGGCTCCATCGAGAGATTGGCAGCAATGACAGAGCCACAGAGAGTAGTGTAGAATGCTAGACGGATTTTGAGTCACTGTAAGAATAACTTGAAGGAGATAGATTACTTATGGTCTCAGAAGGATCAGGGACAGTAGTCTTCGTACTTACATCAGGTACCATAACGATAGACCCCTTCGACTTTCCGCTATTTAGTTGTTTGTCTGATACACGGTCCTGCCGAGGCCTGAGAATCACCTGAGCTCAGGAAAATGAACATATTCTTATTTGTTTACTCTATTCTTCCTCAACTGTTCCCTCTATTCTCGTCATGAGACAGCATATATCAGTAGAGCTGAAAAGGCTGGTTGGAGCCTGCAGGTGTGGGAAACACCAAAAATGTGTGATTTAGTGGTTGGATCTGGCTCTTCAAACAGACCTTTTAAGCAGCTCTGCTGCTGCTGATTTGG